>APFE031624755.1:63625-109629 GCA_000404065.3 Pinus taeda | reverse complement strand
TGGGAAATCTCTGTGTATATGTGTTTTATGTGTTATGCTCTCACATTGTTTATTTTCTTTGTTTTAGAATTCGTATGCAGGTAATTTCTGTACAGGGTTAAAACCTACAGTAGCTATGAGATACATGAGGTTGTCAACCAATCTTTTGAAGAGAGTTGGATTGAAATCTAATCCTTCATCGTCCTTACTTAACTTTGTACCTATTGCAACTGGTGTAGGGACATGTTTGCAATTTTTCATCCTGAATCTATTCAACAAATCTCTAACATATTTATTTTGACAAATAAAATTTCCTTTTTGATATTTCTCAACTTCTATGCCAAGAAAATATGTCATGAAACCAAGATCTGTCATCTCAATTTATTTCATCATGGCTACTTTAAATGTATCATATTCAAAGTCACCTGTATAAATCATGTCATTAACATATAAGCAAACAACCAAAATTTTTCCATGCTCATTTACCTTTGTGTACAATGTAGGCTCAATGTTTATTTTGCAAAATCCATTCTCGATCATGTAGCTATCAATTATGCTATACTAAGCTCTAAGTTCTTTCTTGAGTCCATAGAGCACTTTCTTCAACCTGTAAACTTTATCTCCTTTACCTTCAACTTCATATCCTAGAGGTTGTTGCACATAAATTTCTTCTTCTCGAATTCCATTCAAGATGGTTGATTTCACATCCATCTGATATATTTTCCAGTTGTAATGAGCTGTTATGGCCAGAACTTCTCTTACAGTATCTAACCATGCTATCGAGCAAATGTTTCTCCAAAATTTATTCGTGGTTGCTGTGAGAATCTTTTTGCTACAAGTATTGCTTTAAATCTGCCAATTTTACCATTCTGGTTCAACTTTGTCTTGTACGCCCATTTCACACCAATGAGATTTTTGTCCTTTGGAAAAATCAACCAAATCCCATGTATTATTCTTTTCAATAGCTTCAATTTCTTCGTCCATGGCTTACACCCAAATTTCATCTCTGATTGCTTCTTGAAATGAAGAAGGATGCAATGACAACAATGCAAAATTTGAACTAACATCCAAATCATCATAAATATCTTTCATACTTCTCATCTTTCTCTTACTATTTCTTAATTCATCACCTAATTGATTGCTGAGAGAATCTCGATATGTTGATCTGCTTGAAGATCCATGTTGCTCATAAAATCTTGGAGTCCTTGTTGGTATGTCTCTGTTTGGTGTCTTCACATGCGATTCTTGTTGCTCCTTTTCTGCTACATCATCTTATTCCATTAGTGGCACTTGTGCATCAACTATTTTTTCTGCAGTCCCATTCCATGACTCTTGTTCTCTAAACACAACATCTCTGCTAATTATGGTCTTCTTAGTGACAGGGTTATACAATTTGTAAGCTTTTGATTGCTCGTCCTCTACCTCTCGATCTACTTCTGCCTTGACCTTTGTCTCTTGAAATGGAAGCGTCACTTTTGAAAGTGGTTTCTAAAGTGGAATCCTTATTTCAAAATATTTGCCTCTTGTGATAAGAGTGATCCCATCAATTCATCAACTATTAGTGATGTCAAATCTTTCGCTTCTTTTATGGCTTCTACCACAACATCAAATTCGATAGACAAAGATCTAAGGACCTTCTCAACCATTATTTGATCTTTAATTTCCTCACCATAAACTTTTAACTGATTTATGACAATCATGACTAGATTCATGAAAGAATCGATGTCCTTTGTCTCCTTCATCTGCAAACTTTCAAAATCTCTCCTAGTATTCTGCAACTTAACAATATTGACTTTGGTTATACCATTATAACTTGTTGCCAAGGTATCCCATGATTCCTTTGTTGAAGATGTGATCATAATCTTCTGGAACGCTTCTTGGTCCAATCATTGTTGGATAAGTTGCAACACTTGTGCATTCTTCTTCTTGTCTTTCTTCCATAGATCCCTCTCTGCATTAGTGAAAGCTCATTCTTCTGCTTCATCCTTAGATTCTGAGAACCCAAACTGGACATAATCTCAAACATCATGAACTTGCAACATGGTCGACATCTTAATGAATCTGAAAAAACCATTTTTGTTAAAAAAAACCTAAATTTATTCCTTTATAAACTTTACAAAACTCTTCTAAAAATCCTAAAAATAAACTTCTTTATAATATAATTTTATATTATAATATATAATATATATATATATATATTATAATATATATATATATATATATATAATATATATATTATATATATAACCTTGTTATAATAACCCTTTTAATAAAATAAATAAAAATAAAATTATTATAACATATCTCTTTTCCAAAAACCCTGGTTAAACAACATTCGTCAAATTTATGACTCACCTTTAATAAAAAGGGTCATATGATTGATACGAATTCAATCCAACTACAAAGATACTCATTTGACTTTTTGGCCGTACGCCACGTGACTTTAGAAAGTCGTTTCGACCTTTAACTTTGAGACGGTGGAACGAACACAATGCACGTGCTTGACCATCAACGCTCCTTCTACAGGGTTCTGTAGCGTTGCATCGCTAATCAACGTTACTTTCGACAACGAAGGTTATGACAGAATCAACGCTACTTTCAACAACGAAGGTTATGACAGAGACGAGATGCGGTGGTCGATTTTTTTTAACTAAGCAACAAATCTGCTACATATTTTAAGTATTTGACAATTTGTAAATTATGTTTAAAATAATTTGATATGCAATTACACACTAAATTCAACTATAACTTAATTCGACCTAATTCAATATTTAGTTAAGTGATTCTTTAATTTTAATCAACTCGTAGTGTGAGAGTAATTAGTTTATTTTAACAGTGATGCACAAAAAAGGTCTTAAGAATTAGATAAAAATTCATAATTGAAAAATGTTTGGCGAATATTTTTATGAGTTTGTAAAACAAAAAATATCCTTGCAAACCATGATATTGACCACATTCATACACTTGCATGCAAATACCAAAAAGAAGAGGGAATAAAATAGGAGAAAAATCGGAGTTGTTGACAGAGAAAACAAAATCAAAACCATTTCGAGCATACTTGGTGTGCAAAGATGTTGCAAGAGATTGAACTTGCCGAAAATGGTCTCTACTCCATGTTATGAAAGAAACATTTTGTTAATACTAATCAAAATCAAATATATTCTGAAACTTAACGAGTCTCATGAACAAGCTGCACCTAGAAACTACTACAATGAAAATATAAATATGTGTTTGCATTTACTAATTGTATATACTAAAATAGTGGACGAGATGCCTTGATATATGTAGCTGAAAGCAATTTGACAGAGTTGACTAGGATTTGCTGAAATTACGCTTATAGTGAATTATATGCATGTTGTTGAATTGAAATTTCTATGATCCAGATTAAGTTAATTAGATTTTTCTGTGTAAATTATATGACATTTTTTTGTCCACGAGTTTCAAGCCAATCAATGTGGTTAATGTGGTTCCAGAGAATATTGACAGGCATATTACATGAATAATAACTATGGGCTACTTCGTTTCTATGTTAAACCACGATTAAATTAAATTTTAGTTGTGTATTTTCTACAGTGTTAACTGAAATTTATTGCTTTAGTTTGTATGCTAAGATTCATTCGACTGCATCTGCAATTCATTACAAAGGTACAGATTGAACTCAAATATGAAATGTCTGGAAGGTGCCTTAACAGAATTATAATTAAACCCAACAGAGCTATAGAGTTCAGTTCTTAAGATCAAAATGTGAATTTACGTATAGTCTATAAAAATGCTATCCACCTTGATGCGATCTTCATCAAGCTTCAATGTCGGAACCAATTTTACGATAACACTCTCCTCTTGATCATGTGCTTTAAGAGGTTCATGGGTTAACATGTCATTCATGCCTAACCTCAAGCAGCACTTTCTCGGCCTTTTCTGCTCTTCACGATTCATGAAAAACTGGTTTAGCGTACTTATGGCGCTTTTGCTGCTTTGGGCGAGAAGGCATGTGGCAGAATGTGCCAGCATATAACTCTTCTTCTTCTTCTTGCCCTAATTTGACGTACACGTCGAAGCACTAGGGCGTATCATTCCTCACCTCTATTCCTTGTAACACCACCTGCTCTTCCTTATCTTGTAACCTCGGCTTGAATGCTTCAGGTCTTTGTACCCGAGCTGTCACAATGTCTTTTTCTTTGTTTCCACGACGAAGAGATTCTTGAGGCGCAGGAGCGACTGCAAGTATGCTGGAAAGCTCATATTGAGATTTACAGTTTGAAGACTTTAATGAGTCCGCCGTATTGAGCCAGCACGCAACGTCACTGATCTCCTGGCGGCCGTGTGACGTATTCTTTATTTTTTCTGCTTCATGCACAGCGTTTGCAAGCTTCTGATAATCATTCAGATTGGGTGGCGGGGGCATGGCGGCCAGCAACTGTTGGGGCTTCAACGGCAAAGATGTTGATGCCAAGAGCAGTTGGCGACGATACATCGATCCTTCCAGCAATCGTTTCTGACAACGAATGCAGCTAGTATTCCTTTTCCATGGCTGCCTCTTCTTCTTATTGGTGCCTCTGAAGTTGGTATGGGTGGAGATTGGTAAGACTGGAATAAGATTTTCATTTGCTTTTGTGTATGGAGGCCAAGCGAAAGCGCCAGCCGATTTTGTAAAGACCTTCAAGGAAGTAATCATGGTGGCGATGGCAATGATGGAGTAATGATCAGGTGGCGATGGCAATGATTGAGTAATGGTGGCGATGGAAAGATGGAGTAATGATCAGGTGGCGATGGCAATGATTGAGTAATGGTGGCGATGGAAAGAGGGTAAGATGTATGTTGGCCGTGAGGTGCTGGTAATGAGGAACGACTAAAGCTTTCTTATAAAAGAAAAATACGAGGGAAGGCGTAAGCTTCAGGGACACGGAAGAGGGTCATATTCGATGTTTCTCGATGGTATATTCCACGCATGTAAAGTTTAAACTATCTATGATGGTCACATTCTTGTTCCTACCGAGTTTGTTGAATTGCTAGTCTTCAATTGAACAATTCTGTGAATCCTGTGAATACACGCCCTCCCTCTGCTTTCATCCCGCTATAAGCTGCGCACCTAGTATACATATTTTAGGAGATTTTTGATAGAGAAAGTTATTACAGTGTATTGGAATTTAAGGGTGACAGCAGCGGTTCTTATTCTCGGCGGTGTCTAATCACCCAGTGCTTACTAATAATTTCCGGTTGTGTACTGAAAGTCCACAAATCAAATCTGGGATGGGCCTTCCATATCGACATTCACTGTCGGGACAAAATTAAGATTTGTATTCATCTGTTCCACGCGTGAAATTTCGAATTTATCTGGCTTGTCCGTTGAAAATTGATAAAAATAAAATAAAATAAAATTAAGTTTTTGGGTTGTGTTATGCAAAATTGTTAAGGAAAATATATTTAGAAGAATAAAGCACAATAACTTACTATGTTTGATTAGCCATTGAAATGGGCGTTTGCTCCTTTTTAGTTTTACTTGGACTAATACCAGTTCTGCTTCTTCTTTTTTTAAATATGCGTGTATTCCCATAACCATAGATCTTTTTCAAAATTAAAAAAATATTTTAGTTATAGGTTTTTTAAGTGTTAAATTCATTATACATTTTTCTGAAATATTATAGTAAATTTTAATTTTTTTTTTAATATATAGAGTTTGTGTTATAAGATTGTTTAAGATTGGAATAATTATTTAAATTTCATGGTTATTAAATATCTATATGTATCAATTTATGATAAGCATGAAAATTCATATGAACATTTCAAGTTGATCAAATTATAAGAGTTAACTAAATTATAATTTATAATTTAAATATTATTATTATTAATTATAAAAAGAATCAATAGGTAAGTTAAACATATATACATTTAATGAAACATCTAACTATATTTTTAACCATGAAGATATTTATTTTACTATGGATATTCTTAATTTGTTAATAGCCTTTGTTACATTAAATTGAATCAATATTGTTAAATTATTAGAGCTTACACAAGTAAGGACATAATTGCATAAGCTTGCAGGAATTGAGAAAATGGAAGAGACAATGGATTTTCGGTATTCAATAGGGATAAAAGAATTAATACATGAAGCAGTTAAGCTAAACTTAAGTGCATGCAAGCCTTAAAGCTAAATAAAGTCTTAATTTGGTTTCGTTGCAATTCCCATAACTATATGGTACAAGCCTTTTCTCCTAAGATGAAGCAAAATAGTTAGCTTCCATTCATAGTTATTGTACGGAGTGAGAATGGTGGAAACTGGGAATTCTATTCTTTCACCAATTCGATTCTCCAACAGTTTTTGACACTCTCAATTTGTGAAAAGTTATGGCACTTTTAATCTACTAGTAGTTTCCAATGCTTTGATCTTCAAACCTACAAAAAATTGTTCATGCACTATCTCTGGCCCCCTCGTCCTCTGATACCATGTTAAATTATTAGAGTGTTCACAGGTAAGAACCTAACCAAAGAATATCTGCATAAACTTGCAAGAATTATGAAAAACTAGAAGAGAGAATCAATATTGTATATTCAATAGTGATCAAGGAATACATACATAAAGTAGCTAAGTTAAGCTTAATTGCATGCAAGAACTAAAGCTAACTAAAGCTAAGTGTGCTTCATGCTATGTTAATGTGCATGTACGCCAACAAATACTGTGACAACCCTTTTTGATACTCCTCTCATAAAGGTTACTATGAATCATAATTCATATAAATATTATGGAAATGTAAACATAGTGGTTGGGATGAGAGGAGTGGACATGGATTCAGAGGTGTGAGAAGGAGTTTCTTAGGAAGTGATTAGACTTGGGAAATTTCATTTAATGTGTTACCAGTTCCATGAGTGGGTTTAATGGCTTACATAGTAGGAAGGGAGGTTTATTATGGTTTTCCTAGGTGAAGGAAAATCCCCATACAACATATGCCCTCAAGGGGCATGTTGGTTTGGTCAACACGTAAGAGGGGAGACAAGGATTAATGGAAGAAAAGGTTGATAGAGAAGAGAATGTGGGATCATCCAAATAGTCCACCCTAAACCTACAACCATAATAGAGGAGTGATAGTTAACACTTCTGAGTGAGAAGAATACAAATAAGTAGAAAATAAATAAATGGAATATCAAACCCAATAATAAGAACTCATAAAATTTTTGAGAAAAGGTATCATATGGTCATACATGTGGGACAAGTTACAACATTAGTGCCACAAGAAAAATCCCTCCTTTTCATTTACTCAACAATGGAAAGAAATGTAAAAAAACTATGTATTCTCCCTCTATGACCAAGGAAATGAGGGAAGGTTTTTGCGACCAAAGAGTCAAGGAAAGGAAAAACCCTTTAAACCCTTGACTGATGTAAAGCTTAGAAACACAAAACTAAACCAACACAATGACAATGGAGTCAGGAGAGGGGGATAGGCTTAGGTTAGTTACCCTAATCGCCTCTCAAGGAGATCCCAACCCTCCAAAACCTTTTAATTGATCCAAGTCATTCAAACCCTAATAGGCCACATCACTCAGTACACACCCTTGAAGTGCACATGGCCTAAAACATGTGGAATGCTATAAATGTGTCACACGTGGTTAGACAAATTTCCCAAGGAATGAGTTCTCATTTGTAACTAGAAATGCATCAATAAACACCAAGGGTAAGTCGACTTAAATGTTATGGAACCTTTATTACATCATGAGGTTGAGTTAAGGGAAGAGCTCGATATTATAAACAAGTGTATATATATACATCTATTTGGTAAGCCAAGAAGTGTTTCGATGCACCATAAAAAATTCCTATTTCCAATTATGAATATGGCCTAGGTGTAATGCCTCCACCCACATTTTCCAAATTCATCGGCTCGCCAGGGTAAACATGAGACGAGTGTTACTATGACATGACCTGACCTCCAAGTTCCAATTATGGAATTGGGGCTGGCGCGCTGACACCTACAGACATCCTACAGGGGCTACAAATCAACCAAGAGTTGAAAAACACCCCAAGTGGTCAATTTGTGAGTTGGAACGTTTGTTTCTCTAACCTAGCACCCTAACCACATGCATAAAAAGCCAAATGTGTGGTTATAAAAAAATTAGGAGGAATGGCATAGGCTTCAAGGACATGCAACAAAGTCATATTCGATGTTTCTCTTTGGCATATTTGACAGGTGTAAAATATCTATAATGGTCATATTCTTCTTCCTGCCAACTTTGTGAAGTATTAAAGTCTTGAATTAAACAACCTTCATTGAAGTTTATGATTTCAAGCATCTTAAACCAAGTCCAATTGGAGTTTGTGAATCCTATGAATACATTCCCACCGCTTTTTTTCTTCCCGCAACGATTTACCCACATAGTGAACATACTTTAGGAGTATTTTGGTAGAGAAAGTTCTTATAAAGTGTTGGAATTTAAGGGTGATAGCAATGGTTCATATTCTAGGTTGTGTCTATGCACCCAGTGCAGATTCATGGACTTCTGTATCAACCTTCATTGTCTAGACAAAATAAATATTTCTATTCACCTATTCGCTTGAATAGGATACTCAACCACCTTATATTTGTTCATTTCAAAGCTTTTCAATGTCTTAAAACCAGTAGAAGGACCACATAAACCTTGGTTTACATGTACCTCAAAGTTACAATATTTTCTTTTGGATGAACCATTTACAGAGACTAACAATGCCGGTCCCTCGGCACAGATCTATTGTATTTCTTTTAGAGATCAATATGGCCATTTTCACCTTTTAGTGTACTTTGACTAATAAATTTTTTTCTTTAAATTTGGGGTGAACTTTTTTTGTGAATAAGATAGATTATATTACTGCACAAATGTGGTTTTACAAAAAGTTGGGTTGTGTGAGAAAAACGCTCCAGCACTAGAGCCAACAACGCGGGCTTCATAGCTTCAAATGGAGCAATTTTTATATTGAAGCTTACAAAAGGAGAGAGAATTTCTGAGATGTTCTGAGAAAAATTACAAAAAAAGTCGTGCTGAGAATATCTCCCATTATGCAAAAAGGGAGGGGTTGCAGTGATGGAGGGCCCAAAAATTCCTTATTGTCGATAATTTTCACGTCGATGAGAGCTCTTCGACGAACGAAATCTTGAGAGAGGAACATAGCAAAAAGGATGTTTGCCTCAGGCACTAAGGATTTCCCTCCACAGGGTCATCATCAAGGCTGATGGGTAGCTCTTGGGTGTTTCCATCCTACACAACAAGGGCCACCGGACGAATAGAGGAAGCCCCTATTTCCTCCTTTTTGACACTAGAAGATCCATTGAATGGAAAGCGGACACCCGTGGCAGCACACTTCTTCAACATTGCGTAGTGCGTAGATTCCCTAGTAAAAAAGCAATAATGGTGCACTGATTCCACATAGACCACAAACTTGTCCGTAAGCACATCGATGTTATCTTCCACATCCTTGGAAATTTATGCCTGCTCCTACATTGCAAGGCAAAGGATTGTTTTAAGCTACCAGGAGAGGTCAATTGCGCGAGTATACATATTCTCTCTCGTCCTGGTTGGCAATCCTTTCCTACATCGGGTCGGGGATCCACTCAAATTCCATTGCCACCTCTTTGAAGGACACCTCGTGCCTTAGGACCCTCGCCTGCCCATAATGTTGTAAGATGGCTAATAGACCTTCCATGTTAGCAATCCTTTACTACATCTCAGGGTTAACAGAAATGGCATAGTTCAACGCTTCTCTCCTGGTGGACAATTCAGCTCTGGTGGTGGGCCGAGTACCTAGGTTGCTCCAACAGGAGGGGTCACATCCGCGGCCTCTATCGCACTAGGGAGCTGAGCTAGAACCGCGTCAATGCACCATAATAGGGGGAAAGGGGATCAATAGGTAGATTGCAAAAGGCAACTGGGAGAAACAAGATGCAGGAGCAAGCAGGGTGATGGGGAGGAGCAGGGGGAAGTGGGTATACATAGGGTTTGGAGAGAATAGAAGGGAAGGATGGTCTAATGTGGGGATTGAATGTGGGCTGAGGGAGGTACGAAATGTTGGTGGGGAAGGTTGTACCAGAGAGGGATGATGGGATGGATATAAGGCATCCCCGATGGAACGCAGAGCTTCTATTTGTGCTTGTAGGAAGGCCGACATTTGGATTGCAGCTCGGGGTAGATTACCTTTACTACTGCCTTTGGCCAAGAAACTGTTATCATTATTATTAAGACTGGAGATCTCAAAGTAGTTGGAACCCGTTACTCTAATTTTCCTTTTCATTGATGGTATCGCATTGCTAACGTAACCTACTATTCTCCAAGTCAGTCCAAGCCAATGATCGTAAATGATGGTTGAACACTGTACCCTCATTTGCAAGCATGTCTTCTAGGTCATTCCTTGTATGCCTGATAACTTTGGAAATGAAGCCCGCTAACATTATCTATGTGGCCTTTTATCCGTTGGAGGATTTTGTTTAAGAGACAGTTGCCTGACACCGATGCAGCTTCCATGCCTTGATGTAATTTGCGGTTGGCCTGAGTTGCCAGCATTGAGTCCCCTTCAATGATCAAAGGCCCAAAATTGTGCAATTTGGCTATGGCGAGCCCATGTTCTAGGGCCTGTAATTCCATTGCGTTGTTGGTAGTGTTGCCAATATTTCCCTCATAGATCCATATGACTTCCCCTTGCAAGTTCCTAAAAAAAGCCCTAAAGCCTTCTATTCTCGGGTTTCCTTTCGTTGCCCCGTCATAGTTTAAATTGAGAGTACCTGTCTCTTGGGGAGACCAGTGGTCTATAGTTCCCTTATTACTTGAAATCCTTGAGGCATTGGAGTAATGAGTGAGACGAAGATCAAGGAGGGTTGGAATTCATTGTTCCAAACAACTAGGAGGTTCGCTAGAGCTCTCAGGAGAGGAAGAAGCCAAAATTTCCCTGATAGTCTCCCGCACTATGGATAGAAAAACCTCTTATGGATTATGGATTCCCCTGAAGATTCTCGCATTCCTCTTCTTCCACAAATCCTAGCAAATGATACATGGTATAAGATTTTGGACTCTATTCACCAAGGGATTAGGGAAAAAGGAGGATCTCCAATTCTCAATGGTATTGAGGATGGAGGAGATATCCCTATTTGAAACTTTGATAACTAAATAGAACCAGCCCCATAAATTGTTAGTGAAGGGGAAATCGTTCATCAAATGGTTAGTTGTTTCTTCACTCTTCTCACAAAGATTGCATTTGGAGGGGCCTGTGAACTCTTTCTTCCTTAATTTGTCCCAGGTTAAAAGAAATTATGCATGATGAGCCATAAGAATAAGGTGATTTTAGGCTAGTGTTTCCTCTCCCATAGATTTAACATTTTCTCTCTGATTGATGTTGGTCATGGAGCGCAATGTAGCAGGAAGCCTCCTTTATGTTGAAGTGTCCGACCGAATTCTTCCCCCGTATGATCTTATCCTCATCAGATTCAAATTGGATTTGTCTTTCCTAGAGTTGGATCGAGAGCTCCTGCCACTCCAGAAGGTTAGACAGGGTGTCCCATTCTTTCTCATCTAGCCATTCCCTCGAGTTGTCCTTGCCATTGTTAAGCTTCCAGTAGTGGCTGACCCTGTTCTTGCCCTTGTTTTGCATCTTTATCCATATTTGTCTAAATTGATATTTATTTAGATCCATCCTTTGTTTCCATACATCTTCCTAAAAGAGAGATTTATCGCCATTTCCAACCTCCCAAAAACTATGATTCTGTATAACTGCTTTGTTGTCCCAAGCTTGGTTCCAAATGGCGGAGCCCTTGATTGGTTCCCTTGAGTCTGATGAGATGGTCATGTGATTGGGTAAGAACATATTTCACTTTCCAAATGATTCCCCAGGGGTATTTTGGGTTTGCAATCCATCTCCACCACGTTTGGGCTCCAAGAATTTTCCCTAAGAGCTCAGGGTCCCTCAAACCGAGACCTCTTGCTTTTTTAGGTTTGCACAACTTGTCCCAAGTCATCGGTGCCAACTTCTGCTTTTTTTCTTAGACCCTCCAAAAGAAATTTCTCCAGGGCTTTCTCATAATGTTGGAGATGGATTTGGGGACCACAAGGGTAGAGAAAAGTATTGGGGAATGGCCTAAAACATAGACTTGACTAAAACCAAACGAATTTCCAAATTGAGATCTGAAAGTCCAGTTAGATAGTCTTGTTTCATTTTGGTAATAAGATCTTCCCATATTGAATGATCCAGGGGCTTATCTGTAAGAGGGACTCCTAAGTATTTGGAAGGGAGGTTCCGTCTCTAAAATTCCATGATTTTGGCAACATTCCTTTGGATGGCTAGAGGGGTGTTAAAGAAAAACAATTTGGACTTCTCTTGTTTTATGGAGGTTCCAGAAGCATCAGAAAAACCGGAGAGGATGGATTTGAATGATAAGGCTTCATTGATAGTGTGGAGGCCCATTAGCAAGGTATCATCAATGAATTGTTGATGTGTAGAGGGAGGAGCAGAGACATAAAGCTTAAGGTTTGATATGGCATTGTTGGAAGAGGCAGCCATGATGGATCTGCTAAGGCCCTTGGTCATAATGACAAAAAGGAAGGGAAACAGGATCCCCTTATCTAATACCTCTGGAGAGGTAGAAGGGTGAGATGGGGATCCATTTAGGAGATCGAGAAGAAAGCCCCAGAAACCATTTCCATTATCCATTTAATGTAGTTGATGAGGCTTATCAATAGGTAAATTATATAGACCTTAATTCCACTCTCCAGCTTATTAAAATCAACTTTTCCCACACTTCTTTACATATTTTATTATGTTTTTCTTAGTGAGAAGGGTAAATATGAGATGTGATGTCATGTGGGCTAATGTTCATTAATTGCAGGATTTCGAGCAATTTTGTCTAATTTAAGTGCAGGAACTCAAAGTAGACAACCAAGAGGGATTTTAGGAGATTGGAACTCCCTCCCTAACTCCTCAATCACTAGAAGATTCCTCCACCATATCTCATCATCTCGAAGTTACAAGCAGCCAAGCTTTTCTAGGTCATTTGCAGCCAAGCCAGTGATAGTTGAAGACAAGTTGATCTCGAGTTGGGAGCCAAGCCTCCCTAATTTTACGGAATTTGTTGGTAGCTTCAATTGTATAAATAAGAAGGCCTAGGGCCTCATTAGGATTCGAATTTTTTTTTTTGTAGCCAAGAGGCATTTTCGACCTGACACATTGTGACTGATAACTCTTATGTATTTTTGTTATTTTGATAAAAATGAAAAGCATTCCCTTGATCCAACATTGCGTTGACTCAAAGGGCTAAAGTTATTAGGTTAGGCCCAACCCTAGCAGTAGAGGTTCCTCTTTTTGTAATGTATGCTTAGATTACATTCATAGCTTGTTGTTGAAGTGATTTTGGTTTTGTTTAAACTGAGAGTATTTGGATGATTTCTTAGTTTACTTCCATCTGTGGATAGATAGATCAGTGGAACAATAGCGACAGTAAACACTTCAATAAAGCTTGTGGTAGTGGCCTCTACCCCATATCCCTTATGGGATCATGATTTGAGGGTTCCATCACACAACCCAAAAAAACAGATTTATTGTTTGATCACTGCATAATGTAGGATTTCTTTTTGCATAGATCATTGTTTCGAAATTTCTTAGAAGTACCTACAATTGTCATTTTTGTCCTTTGTGTTTGTTATGGTTTAGAAGCACTTCCATTCATAAACTTAGCCATCAGCTATTAATAACTTTGTTTTTCCTAAATTCAACTCATCTATTCCATATATAAATGTTGTGCATAAATGAAGAAAATAATGTATGTCGTTGCAAGAGTTTTTGATCTGTAGAGAGACCTCATCTTTCCAGCCTCATCCAAGTCTTCTCCAACTACACTGCCAAAGTCCACCAAACCCTAATTTGAATTCATGTTTTGTAGCAAAGTGGACATTTTCCTTGAGAAAGTCCAACCATATTGAATCCTTGGACTGAGCCTTGGGTAGAATGGGGTTTTTGCATGGGTTTTGCACATGGTTTTTGGAATGATGGTTTTCTTCCCATGGTATTTTGTAGATCTGGTCAAGGGAACTAAAGTTATGTTCTAATACAGGGTTAATGGATTGGGGTTTATGAATTCTTCGACATGTATATATATGTATTATAACATTGAAAGGATAATAATGAAAAATCAATCTGGTAATCCTGGTTTTGGGATCCAAGGGAAAAGCTATGTGTATTTGTTTTATATTCTCGTCATTGTTTATTTCTTGCTTTTAGAATTCGTCTTCATGTAATTTCTGTAAAATTTTAAATCATATTATAAACACCATTTTGTTGGAGGTGGTCCGGGTTGTCTTTAACCGATCTCATCTTCTATCATAGTTTTGGCAAGGGTTTAAAATAGGTTTCAATATATTTCTTTCTTAGAACCTTGGCTAGTTTATGTCTGACTCCTTAAATGTATGGAAGACAAGCCTTATTGTAAGGAGCTTGGGAGCTTTTTGTTGGATGTATTATTCCCTTTCTGGTCCTAGCTCTTTTGATGGTCTTAATAATGTCTTTACTTTTATACCCAATATTTACAAAGACCCTTATTAAATACTCAATTTCTTCATCAACATGATTAGTGTCTGGTATTCTTAAAGCCTTTGTGAAGAGGGTTTTGATCATGCCCATATTTTGCATTGGTTGATGGTGTGACTCAACATGAAGTTAGTTGTTAATGTGTGCTCTCTTTATGATAACATTATGCCCAAGTGATCCATCATCATTCCTAAGAAGGATAATGTCAAAGAATGGGATGTCGTTGTTTACTTCAACTTCCATCATAATTATCCTTCAAGCAATTTACGTAAGTTGGAAACTTGCTTTCTGAATAAAAATCATTGTTAATTGATCAAATGGAAATCAAAACTTCAAAACAACAAATAAATGATTTAAAAAAAGACAAGATACCTTCATAAATCCTTGAATGATTGAGGTAAGTCACCTAAATTGATCTCTCCTTCAGAGTTAGAACTGATGTCACCATTAAGATCAACTCTCTAACTTTCAAAAAACAAAATCAGAGGAATAAAGAACAACCTAGTTTTTTGTACCATACCTCTCTTCATATCTTGCTCTCCCTTTCCTTCATAGGTCCCTCCTCCTTTTAAAGAGGCCTCAAGTGTTTTTGACAGTTTCCAATATTAACAAATCGGATTAGTTGTTTCCCTAATCAATGTGATTAGGGAGAAAGGGAGGGATTTCAAAAGGATGATTTAGGAATTTTTAGTTAAGGTTTATACACTAATAGGTGGGACCCTCATTACCATTCAGTTAGGACTCTTTTTATTTATGAGTTAAATTGAAACCATTGATTTATTCATCTTATAAATGTTGGCCACTAATAAACGTAACAAAATTATGCAATAACCATAATCAATCAAAATACATATGCATCATCATATGAAGTCACCACATTAAAAACCCTTAGACAAAACCTTGTACCTCTATTCCACCTCATTCCTCCCTATAGCATCATACAAGTAACATCTTACCACCACAAATATATGCATCAAAAATATATGTATATCATGTGTGTTTCTCCATTGTTTAAACATCATCTTGACATAACATAGCACCCAACGTATAATCTGAAAAGTAATGTGCGAACAACCAGTAAATAGTAATATTCACAAAAAGTGGCATGTGCCATCAATAGAACCATAACTAATTTTCCTATCCGTGAGAGGGGGTTGATTCTACTTGTTGTTCTCCATGATGTAAACGTGATGAAACCAAGTGTGATGATCCATGAGATGAACCAGAAGAATCATCTTGAGCATTTTTTCCATCCTCACTAGCAACAGGAAAGGGGATTAAAGGGAGTTTAGGTCGGTGAGAAGTAATATTAAACAAGGCTTTCTATTGTTGAGAAGTTTGTCATGCATAAGAGACATGATGTGAAGGAGTAGTGGATGGCTAGGGTGTAGTACGAGGCATGTAAATGACATGAGAGCCAATAGACTATAAGCAAGAAGCATCAACCTGAGGAGGACGACTAGGAAGGGACATGTCTAGCCAACCTTTCCATGGGCACAAATGTTGTGCAGGGACAATTTGTTCCCATCCATCATTGTTCAGATTTACTGAGGGATTAAATGTGTATGGGGGAACAAGGATTCCTGCAATAGATGGTTGGGGTTGTGAAGGTTTTCATGAGTGAGGTTGTGCTTCAAATTGAGTTTGAGGCAAGCCTAGTATATTATCCATCTTCGAGCGTAACAAATCTCTCAATAATTAGGAATTTTCATCGAAATGGATAGAAAATTTTGGTCCCATCTCCCCTCTGAAACCCAAGTGTCGTTTCATGTTTGGGCCTCCTCTGCCCCTACCCCTTCCCCTGATTTGATTAAATAAATTCATTCTACACAAACACTCACACATATATATTATATTGAAATTATTATTACACACAAACATAAAATGATGTGGTAAACACACACACACACACACACACACACACATATAGATATATATTATTATTATTATTATTATTATATTATATTATTATATTAAAATTCTTATTACACACAGACATAAAATGATGTGGTAAAATCCATTAACTTAGGAAGAAGATTATGATTTTTTTAAAGAAAAACTAAAAGTTAATAGATGTAACAGGGAATAAGGTGTTAGGTGTGGAACCCGATTATCTTCTTTATTTAGAGTATTACCGCATTAGACCCAGTTCATAATGTGGCAACAACGCTGCCCGTAATATTTTCGCTGCAAGAGGGGTCCACGGGGGGTGGCTGCGATCTGCGGGAGCCCCCCCGACAGGGGTTCGAGGGTAGCACCCCCAGAGCTAAAAATAGATGTAAAATTGCCTTGTAAAATGTTGTAATTTTGTAATCAATCTAGGCTATTCATTAGGGGGGAATCTGACAGTAGAAATTATGTTTAATTTAGGGTTTTTTGCCCTAAAAGGAAACCACTCACTATCTATGAGGGAATTTTATTGCGTCCATGTACATCTGTATTTTGAGTGAGAAAGAGAGAGGAGATTGTGTGAGAGTGAAGGGGGAATTCAACGGAGCTGTTGTAGGTTGTATCTCTTCAGTTCGCTGGATAATATAAAAGGAATGATTGGTTGTTTCCCGTGGACGTAGCCCAAATTGGGTGAACCACGTATATCTGTGTCTCTCTTGTTTTATGTGTTTTCTGTGTTTATATTTTTGAAATATATTTTAAGTGTTCCATTAATCTATAATATATAATTTTCTAACACAAGGAAAACACATGTATTCATATAATCAATCCCAGTGGAAATATAGAACCAAAAAATCCACCGCATACAATAAATGAAGACAAGATTTTGCATCAGCTGTAAACATATTCAATGAATTTTCATGAAATAACATACAACTCCTTTCAATATAGATGGCCTGAGAGACATGGGTATGTGAAAATGGTGGAACAAAACCTGGGAAATATAATTAAAATGAGTTAAATGGAATGACATGAATGTGTAGTGATGTGTGCATGTGTAATTTTTTTCTATTCTTATAGATAGACCGAAGAAACATAAACCCTTTGAGAATCAAAATAACTAGGACGAGAAAAGGTCTATTATGCCAGTTTTGTGATAAGTCTAACAACTAAATGACTGAAACTAGATCAAATTTTTGTTCATGGCCCTCACATGGTGTTTTCTCCCAAATCCCTAAGGTCTCAATAGCTCCCTCATGGGGTAAGATATTAAAAAAAAAATTGTTAGGTATTAGATAAAAGATCATTGTAGGGTTATCTCAAATGAAGGTGCAAAATGTTTATTAAGAACTAAATCTAAATTACATAATGATCTAAAAATCACTCTTGAGTGATCTCGGTTAATTAATTAATGAATGAAGGTATTACAAACTCATGTGTTGGTGTGTGTCTATGTTATCTTAGGCAACATATTGATCAAATTGTAAAATACACAGACACTGGAAAATGGAAAACAGTAAGAGAAACACAGTAAGCAAACATAAGAACACAACAAATTAACAAGGAGTTCACCCAATCCTCCTAGGCTACATCTCCAGTCCAACTTTCAGTGGTGGCCTTTTCTTATTGTGTCTTTAAAGCGGAGCTTTTAAAATGAGGAGCTCAATTTGAGTCTCCTGAAATAGATGATGCTTAGTAGGGTGGTTCTTGGATTCCCCAAGCCACTAGAGTGCATAGACTCTTTTCTTACCAAGTCTCGACCTCTCTGGTCTTTAATGGGATGAATCCAATGTGGTGCTCAATTCTCGATAGGTATCCCCATAAGGATTTCTTGAACCTCTCAAGCCTGGTTTTGTCTGCTCGACATTGCCTTAACTCTGTAGGTCAGCTCGGCTCTCTGTTTTCTGCTTCTTGCTTCACTGCCTCTTTCTCGCTTGTCTCTATTCTACCCTTCGTTCTGTTCTCTATCTGTTCATGGCTTAAAGCCGATTTGTCTCATGATTGTTCGCTTCCTCTTCTACCCCTTCAGATCGCCTGCTACTGTTCACTTAGAGTTCCCTGCCTCTGCGTCATCGCCAATGTCTCACAGGGAAGTGGCCACTTGTCCTCTCATGAACTGCACCAGCTCTTCCTCAAACTGTTCGGTATTTCAGTTACGGTATGTAATGATTCATCTGCCAACTCAGCGATCAAATCGGACTTCAAACTTTATGTGTTGTAGCTTATTTTCCCTTCAGATCTGGTTTCTCATCGGGCGCATACTCCCTCGTCAGATCTAGAGTCCCCAGATCCTACGGTGTTCGATCTTATCGCGCGGTTGACTTTCTTGACCGTTAGCCCATGATGAGAGGTGGTTTTCTCTCATCCGCTGGACACACATCATTCAATGTATGGAATCACTCATTCTCCTGCCAAATCCGCTTACCTCCCAATATGCCTCCGATATTCCGCCGGTTTTAGAGCGCGCGGCCTACTTTTTGCTTTAGCACTTTCCTTACATTTTCCTAGCTTCCCATGCGACCAAGTGCTTCGGGGCTTTTCCTTCTCAAGGGTTTTTTCCCAGCGAATCGCGCATCAGAAATGGCCTCCATTTTCCGATCTGGAATTCCTAACTACTAGATTGCGTCTTGCGCGGTCTCCATGGGCCTCGGTCAACACGCTTTGAGCGAGGTCCTCATCGTTCCTTGTTGGCTACAAACTGCCACTGTCTAGAGGTCCTTCCTGATATCTCTTTGTTCACAAGTTTTGGAGTCTGTCATGATTTTGATATAGTCATAGCACTTTGAGAATTTTTATGGATCCAATTCAGATCACAGCCTTCCCACTAAAAAAGATTTTGGACCACCAAAAGTTGGTTTTCAAGCATCGCCTAAGTGAGGGTACAATTGTCTCACTTGTCCAATCTCTATCCACTTTGCACTGCTCAGCTTTGAACCCTTGAGCCCAACTCTGAGGTACTCAACATCTTCCCTGCGCGTCGTCCTCACCTTCCTATTCAGAACTGTGTCTTCCTGCAATTCATTAAGTTATTCAGGTAACAGGTCATTAATAGAAGGAAATTGATTGTGCTCTTCAGGATCTTCAATTAGTGAAGGTTCAAACAATCTTAAGCAATCTGCATTTACGACTGAGTAGATGTGCATGTAAGCTGGTAGATCAAGGCAAAAAGCATTCTCACCAATCTTCTCAAGTATCTTGAAGGATCCATACCTTATATGCTTTAGCTTTTTACCTTCACCTTGCATCATGTCCTTGCTGATATACAACCAGACTTGGTCACCAAATTGGAAACTATGCTCCATCTGATGCTTGTCATGCCTTGCCTTGTATTTGGCTTGGCTCTTTTCCAGTTATTCCTATACTGCCTAGTGGATCTCTTGGATCTATTCAATGAACCTAGTCGCCCTATCCACATCAGTGTGTCCCTCAACTATGGTATCTTTACCAAAGACAAAATCCAAAGGAGACCTTCGTGTGAAACCAAAACAGGTCTCAAAAGGAGATCTTTATGTAGAAGAATGTTTTGCTCTATTGTAAGCACGCTGCACATAACATAAATGTTCATCCCAAAGCTTAGGATACTTGCTGCAATATTTCCTGAGTAACTGGATCACTATCATGTTAACTAATTCTATTTGGCCATTAGTTTGTGGATGGAAAGTTGTGTTTTTCTTCAGTTTTGTGTCCATCAATTCCCATAGACTTGACCAAAACTTTCCACAAATTAGGTGTCTCGATCAGATACAATGGAAGTGGGTAATACAAAATGAACCCATACATGTTGAAAGAACAATTTTGGAGTTTGTTCAGTTGTAATATGTTTATTGCAAGGTATCAAAATAAACATTTTTATGAACCTATCCACAACAACATACAGATAATCATGACCTTTCCTAGATTTACGTAGTCCTCCAACAAAATCCATGCAAGCACTTTCCCAAGGGTGAGAAGGAACTGGTAATGGAGTGTACAAGCCTAGTTTTCTATTGTTGGGCTTGCTTTTTGCACACATAGTACACCCTCTTACATATCTAGAAATTGTCTCGTTCATTCTTAGCCAATAACAAAATTTTTGCAGTTGTGCAACTGTTTTACTTACCCCGAAGTGACCTGATATTAGAGAAATGTGTGCTTATCGAATTATCTTTACTCTTTCAGATTGTGGAATGCATAACTTCCCACAATGATATAAGAGTCGGTCCTTTACATGATAATCCAATTCTTCTACTCATTTGCCTTGACTTAAAGTTGCATATACATCTTTAAAGTCTATATCTTGAGCATATTGTTCAATGTAACTTTCATGTAACCCAAAATTATGCTTAAGTATAGTAGATGCATTTATAATGGGTCTAGATAACATATCTGCAACTTTATTGTGTATGCCCTTTTTATATCTGATGACTAAATGAAAACGTGCTATGAAACTAGCTCACAAAAAGATAGAAAAGATATAACAACGCCTTGGAATTCAGCCTCTTCGAGGGGGCAACCTCCTTTACATTACACAAATGAACAATTCCTTGATGATTCTAATGGCAAAACCTCCTTTCTATATATAGGAGTCTAAGGTGTCACAATATAACCCAACCGACCTAACAATAATAATATAAAGGCACAAAAATAACAATAGAGGGATTCTATGGGGCATAGTAATAACAATATGGGGACAATAGGGGTACAATAATATTAATAAGAGATACAACTACAATAGTAATGGGGTAATCACTAGTATTATAGGGACCCAACAGATGTAGTCAATTTAAGGAAGCTTTTCATGGATGAATTCCATAAAAGACCTTACTCGGTAAATCATGGTTATCATAAAATAATAAAAAACATAAAGAAAATATATTATTCTCTAGATTTAGAGAAGGATGTTGTTAAATATATTTCCAACTGTCTGGAGTGCCAATGGGTAAAGGTAGAATCTAGGCATCTAGCAAGATTGTTGCAACCAATCCCAGTCCCTAAGTGGAAGTGGCAAGTCATATCCATGGACTTCATTACAGAATTTAGAAAGACATATAAACAACATTATGCCATTATGGTGGTTGTGGAAAATATAACTAGTGAATCTTAGTTCATAGTTGTCAATTCCACTCACAAAGATATTAACATAACCTAAATATCCGTGAAGGAGATATTTAGATTGCATGGTGTACCTAAGAAGATTATATTAGATTGAGATGCTAAGTTCACTTCTAATTGTTGGAAGTCATTGGTTGTTGGTTTTTGAACCAAACTATATTTTAGTACTCCATATCATCCTTAGATAGATGGCTATATGGAAAGAGTGAACAAATTTTTGAAGGACATGCTAAGAATGTTTGTTATGCATCAACCAAAGAAGTGGGAAGGTTTCCTACCATTGGTGGAGTTTCCATACAACAATGGATAACAGGAGTCAGGAATTGTATGGCCAAAAATGTAATAGTCCTATTAGTTAGGATGACTAACAAAATAGAGTAGTCCTTGGGCCTGATATTCTGAAGGCAATGGAGCAAAATTGTTTAAGATTAAGAAAAATTAAATGCAACCCATGATAGGAAAAATAGTTATGTAGACCAAAAGAGGATGCACAAGGAATTCCAAGAGGGACAACATGTGTATCCTTGCATCAGGTTGAGGAAGATATCACTAAAAGTGGGGCCTTGTGCCGAGTTTGCACACATATTTTCTAGGTTATTTCGTATCTTGGAAAGAGTGGGACTAGTAGCCTATAGATTGGCCTTGCCACCTACAGTGAATGAAAATAATTCTTTTCATGTTTATTTTGTTACGAAGTATGTATATGATGTGAAACACATCGTTAACTATTCTATGATACAAGTGGAACCCAACGAATATTTCTAACTAGAACAATTGTGCATCCTAGACTAGAGGTAGACCACACTCCAAAATCGAGTAATAGAGTAGATCAAGGTGTAATGGAAGCACTTTGGACATGATGAAGAAACTTGGGAGATCGAAGAAAAAATGAGGGATTTATATCCATTTGTTTATGATTAAGTGGATGTAAGAGTTTTTATATAAAGCTTAGTTTTTGTCTTTTTTCTTTCTAGTTACAAAAAAAAAACGAGGACAGTGTTCCTTTATGGGGGTGGGATTTGTAACACCCCTTATATATGCCATGTTTTTTACAATATATTATAAATATTATATATAAATATCAATGGAACTGAAGATTGGGGCATCAGATCCACGATCTAGGGGAAAATGGTGAATGATGATTGCTAGTGTAACTGAATGCACCATCAACTACAGCTCGGAAGGAAAGAAGGGCCAAGAAAATTTCCATGTTTCTCATGTTCCCCTCGAGATGGGAGAATGGAATTGAACATTCCTATGGAAGGCAAGGGTCCTAAAGAAAAAAAAAAGATTGAAAATAAAAACAATGGATTCAAACATTAGTAGAATGAAAGATAGAAAAGATGTGAGAGAATGCTAGAGAAGAACAAGATTTGTAGGGAAAGAGCATGAATGTTGAGCACTGGAGAAATTTTGTTGAAGCTGGTGGGATGTAATTCTCTATTTTGATGTATTAAATCTATCAACTATGTGTGTCTAAGTTGGAAATATCAATGGAAGGTTCAAAGGATATTGTTGGGTGATGGGTGCTTGTTGTATCGATGATAAACCAATAGGAAAGGTAGCAATTTGTTGGGTGCTTGTTGAAAGGGCTGATAAATTACTGAGTGCTTACTAAGAGGGTCGTTAAAATACATATACCATGAGATATAAGTTCGGGTAGTACTTTCCTTAAAGATATAGCTGATAAAACACCTAAAAAGTGATCCCATACTCCTCAAGCTAAGTGTTATTCTAGCTGATTTTGATTGAAATCTTCATATCGTAAATATGGCTCAAGTGTGGAAAATTGCAAGAAAGACTTTGGTGCAACTGGCCTATGGTTAGGTGGAGAGTTGAAGTCCCACCTTTAGTTTCCATCCATCTCTATCGATTCAGATAAGTGCCATGGCTTATGTATAATGGACTCAGATTAATTACTTGGACTAGTATGCTAGTGAATAATGAATAAATATATGTTATCTTGAATGTTTATTGGAAATTGTTGCATGTTATTGATAGGAAATAAGGCCTTGATGTTCTTTTGGCTAAGCTAGATATACTAGCTTTATGTGGATGTTATGATTTTTCTTGAATATATATATATGTGTGTGTGTGTGTGTGTATATATATATTAATATATATTTTATATAATAAAATATATATATATAGTAATAAACACTGAGTGCTTACCAAGAGGGTTGATTAACCACTTAGTGCTTGTCAAGTGACACAATAAACCACCTATACATGAGCTACATGTTCTTTCATTGCATTCCTTGAGGATATAGTTGATAAATCACCTAAAAATTGATCTCATACTCCTCATGCTAAGCATTATGTTAAACACACACATGGCAGAAAGAGTATGAAAGATAAAACATGAGAGTACACTTAATATTAACAAATGGTAAACATTTATAGTACATGGTGTGACCCTTGGATTCATATTCCAAGTGGTCTCTTGGACTACTTTAGTCTATTCAGCTTCCACACTAACCCATAGAGGATTAGGTGTCCAACATTCCCCCCCTTAATCCGAAGGGTTATGTATGAGTCCAAGAAGAGAGATGTAATACAAAACGTTCAAAAATGCATGGCAACACTAGGCTAAATGTGCTCTCTAAAATGTTGGTATAAAGGGAAATGGCTTAAGGATGACCACCAACAACACTAGAATCCTTAATGCAATTCCTATAAATCTTCCAAAACTAGCAAGAAGCTGAAGTCTTCTACTAGAGGAAGCTCTCCTATTGTTTTGAAGAGGGAAACCTTCAACCATGAAAGGGAGGTCTCACCCCGCATAAAAGGGAGAATCTAAAGCTGAAAAGGGAGGTCTCAACCTGTGATGGTTTAAGGATTACCACCAACTCTGGAATGCTTAATTCAATTCCTAGAACTCTTCCAAAACAGGCAAGAAGATGAAGTCTTCTGCTAGAGGAAGTGTCCCCAATTCTATTGCTGGAACTCTTCCAAAACTGGCAAGAAGTTGAAGTCTTCTGCTAAAAGGAAGTGTCCCAAATTCTTTGAAGAGGCATTACCAACTGAAGGCAAACTCAGGGGCAACTCTGACACTGGTGTGGTAGGTTGTGGCTCGGGCTCACTTGATGTGACTTTGAAGCTTGTAGATGACCATCATTCCCCCCCTGTCAGATACAAGGTGAGATGATGGAGAAGACTGAACTGCAAGACTGTTCAATACTCTTGAACAAGTTCTGACATGTGCCTAAAATGTCTTCTTGGCTATTGATGTCCTTTGCCAAGAAGTGATCCATCCAAGATGAATATTTGTTCTTGCAAGAGGTTTTGTTTCTGAAGCATCTGTTTGAAGAATGACTGGTTTTATGACAGTGCTTACATGGATGAAGATCAAAACAATGATCTTTCATATGGCCAACTTGGTCACAATGTTGGCATTTCACAATCTTTTGTGGCTGCTATGGAAGAGAACCAGAATCTGAAACAGCTAAAGGTGAACTGTCATGAGGAGCAAGTGAAGATGAACCGTCCTAAAGAAATCCAGCACTTTGAAATTAGATTAGTTTGGAGTAGTCTGGAATATGAAAGGACACATCCTTTTCATATCCAAGACGAGTTATGTGCTTGTTGTGGACAAGCTCTTCCCAAGGTCTGATGATGGGTTTGGAAAGTGCAAGCTGAACTTCTGCATCTGCATGTAACCTTGTTGCTTTATAGGGTACTAAATATGAATGAACTGTAACATTATTGTCTTGTTGTTTATGGGAGTCTGTTTCAATCTTCTGAACAGAAACAGGTTCAGAATGATGACTCCACTGTTGTAATTCTTTCTGTTGTAGTTGAGATTCAAGCTGCAAAAATTCAATCTGTTCTTGTGCATATTGTAGACATGTCTGAATTTCTGAGAGAGAGACTTTGATGATTTGGAATGTGTCATCAACAGTAGATTGTATAAGAGTTTTCAAAAACACTAATACTTCACCAATTGGAGTCATTTTTAACCTCAAAAAATAGTAAAACAATGAGGATCTCAACGCACTCCAAACTCTAATATAATGCTAAGACAAAGAAGCTCTCAATAGTCTCCACTCTCTGAATTAGTTCAAATATCGAAAACCCCACATGCTATAACTCTTCTGCTAAACTAAACATGATTTCCATAAATAAGAATTTCACTACACAAGATATTGGTTGCACCAGTCCTTTCCCAGTCTAGCCCAATTTTTCACATAAAAGGTGGCTTACAAACCTGTACATCATCTCATAAACTACAAATATGAAAGCACATAAGAAGCACCTCTCATTTGCTAATTTTGAAATGGTAGATGATGAAGTGCTCACCCCTAAAACCCTGGGGGTGAAACTCTGTTACAAGTTTTTCCAAAACAAGTGCTTACAATATCATCAATTTCTTCATATAAAATAAGCAAGATTGTAGTGAATGGCAGCACTCAAAAAACATGCATCCTAAGTACAAAAACTTAGCACATTCAGGAGGCCATCACTGATAAGTGCCTCTTGTGGTGTCTCTGTTAGCCCTTGCAGGAAATAATCATCTTTTCTCCACAAAATGAAGCTATTGATCTTCAGTTCAGCAACGAACAATGAATTAGCTTGCTTGAGATCTAAGAGGTCAAACAATGTAGACACAACGTATATATGCCAAAATAGTATTAAAGAAACGCATATATATATATATAATATATATATATATATATATATATACTATATATATATATATATATATATATATATATATATATAATATCAAAATAACAGCTATAAAAACATCACATAGATCTCCACCTTTGGCCTTGACATTTGTTGGGGTCGAAGATAGACAAAATCACCAACTATGAAAACATGTCTGGATCCATCAGGCAATTTGATAGCTTCCTTGGTAGGCATCCATTGATTTGCATTCTTACATCTCAGAGGCAACATTGTAGGTTTCTCATGTTGGTGTAGGTTTATTACTAGCTAGTTTATGTAGAATGTCAATATTGTGTTTTTTTTTAAGAAGGATATATGAATACATTTCAAGCCATCAGAAATCCTTATATGCATAGAACATAAGCATGGAGGAGATCGTAAATACCAACCACATTGAATATTATTTCGTAATATCAAATATATCTATGGTTATATTTGCATGCAATGAAAGATAAAAGTCCAAGATATCCACAAAGCGAGGTGCAATCCTGATGTTTGTCTGATGCGGATTTCTCATCCAGTGGTTTGGATCTCCATTTCTCTGAGATGTAATGGCTTTTTAATCTCTCACATTCCTCACCTTCATGCATTTTGCAGTGAGCTACATCACCGACCTTCCTCACCTCATCTTAATGCATTTTGTAGTGCAAATTAGCCCTGCCTCTCCTGAAGTAGTTCTTTTTGGTGGCCTCGATGCTTTTCTAGTGGCCTCAGTCTAGCCTTGACCCTTTGTAACTCTCTTGAATATAATGAAACTACAGAAGAAAGCACCATTATCACCATGACTACTATTACCTTAATCGTCATCATTGTTATCATGTTACAATGAGGTTATGACTATCACATCCTGTTGAAGCATTCGTTCCACACTCCCATTCTTCAAGGTCATAGCGACACTTTGTTTCGGTGCAACTTCGTTTTCAGTGGCCTATCAACGTGTTGATGCGATGCAATGATTTTCAGCCAATTACTTGTTGTGGGTGAATGCTACGAGATCATCAAGGAACGCAGCCGCAGTGATGGGGAGCATTCACTGTGGAGGAAGGTGTGAGATGAGGTATGGTCAAGGTGTGCAGCACAACGTGGGAGGAGGTGAATGGGCTACCTGAATAGTCCAACTACAAGCAAAGCGTTAATTCTAAAACAGATATGTGCACAATGAAACGAATAATGGATTTTGGGAATCTATCATAGAAATGATAAGAATGCTCCATTATTCATCAAGGACATAACAAGAAATATTCCTCTCTACAGCCATAAGAATAGGTCTGCGCAGTACAAAGGAATGGTAGAACTGAGGGACGTTACCTCTGTCATAACCCACAAGGAGGAGGAGAGCAATCCAAGTACTTCAACAAATGTTGAATTCCACCCTTTGATACCATCGTCTGACGCAGGCTTTCATGGCCCGAAGTCAAGTGTTGTAAATGGTCAGAAGCATATTCTTTGGATAGGGCAGTGCTGCTAGAATGGAGCAAATTTATTGGGATGGAAATGATAGAAATGGCACAAATCACGTTGAGTGAAGGAGGTTTCTCTGGTAACACAGGCTAATATAAAACATTCGAATCTACAGACCTAGGACACCAATTTTACTATTTCAGGATTATGGGTAGAGGTGCAGGATTGACATGCACATAAAGGCCACACAAAAACAAGCGGCTCACACTTGAGCAAGGCAGGAGATTGCCTGGTTTGATACCATGTTAAACACACACATGGAAGAAAGAGTATGAAAGATAAAACATGAGAGTACACTTATTAGTAACAAATGATATACATTTGTAGTACATGGTGTGACCCTTGGATTCATATTCCAAGTGGTCTCTTGGACTCCTTTAGTAAATTCAGCTTCCACACTAACCCATAGAGGATTAGGTGTCCAACACATTATTCTAGTTAATTCTGATTGAAATCCGTCATATCATAAATATGTCTCAGGGGTGGACAACTAAAAGAAATAATTTGGTGGAACTGGCCTATGGTTGGGTGGAGAGTTGAAGTCCCACCTTTAGTTTCCATCCATCTTTATCCATTCTAATAAGTGTCATGGCTTGTTTATAATGGACTTATATTACTTACTTGGACTCGTATGTTAGTGAATAATGAATGGATCTATGTTATCTTTAATCATTATAGGAAATTTTTCATGTTCTTGATAGGAAATAAGGCCTTTGTGATAGGATTGCATGAAGACATGCAGAAAATTATTGATAGCAATGCTTTGATGGCTGAAAAGTTTATAAATTGTAAGGTTGACTATTCTTGCTTAATATGCACTCTTCTTAAGCTCAAGATAGATATACCTTGTGTACATGAATCTTGCAAAACTATAGAAATCTGAGATAAATAGAAGAAAATAGTTGTATTCTTAACTCTTTAGACATTCATGATGATATTGCATGATCTTTCTTTAGAACTAATGTCCCTACCTGGTATTTATACCTATGTTTTAGTATGTGGTTGTTGCATTGAAATTACAAAGCACGACTAGCTATGGTTTAACCAAGTGCAGATGCCAGATGTTAGGCATGTTATTGAGTTTATTTTATGTATTTCTTGCTTGAGTTAATATTTGAAAAGTTGGAATTTTGGAATGAATAAATTCAATATTGTTACAATATTAGTGCTAAGTATCACTTGGAATTGAGAATGGATTTGCAAAAGCCATCAAATCCTTAAGGATTCTAATCATAGTTGTTGCAAAGAAGGAAGTATTATGTAGAGGCCAAATATAACTTGTTAAATTATAAAGGCCTTCAAAGAGATTACAAAATAATGGAGAAAATAATGGTTTTTAATAATCATAACTTAATCATGAGTTAAGAGACTCATTATCATATTTTATAGGTGAATTATGTGTTAATCTTGGGATTAGAGACTAATCTTGCATCGCGCCCATCACTGGGTGTTGAAATCTTTGGAGTGGTACTATAACAAAAGGCACATCACAAGAGTATTATCATCAAATGATGGAGTGTAATTATTATTGCTTCATTCCCATTGATGTGTGATGAGCTCATTGATGTGGTGTTATAACAAAAGTGTGTAATGAAGGGCCCTTCCATCAGTTAACAAGGGTTTCACCTTTCATTTGACGCCAAGATCAATTGTTCCCTTCCTAGGCTTGTGCACAATGATGTTAGCGTGCTCACAAGGTAGGGCACATGCTGATGTGGTGTGTGACATGGTAGCACCACGTATTCCACTTGGAGGCCCATGTGGAGGGTTTTCTTGATTGACAAGAGAGTTAAAAGGATAATCTTTAAATGGTTGTAACTTTTGATCTAGGCATTAGATCATGATAAAATTTATATCATCGGAAATCTCTCAACGAGCCCAACCTAGTTGTGGTACTAGAATTCGATTCTGGGAACTTTTAGAATTGAGTTTTTTTATAAACCCATCTTCATAACGAGGCCATGGAGGTCAAGTTAATTTTTAAGTAACACCCTCCCCTAACCAAGAATAACCCAAAGGGGTGGAAGGGAGTGTTACACTGATTGAGGCATACTACAACATAATTTTGTGCTACCCTTATTGTATTTCATGTTCAATTGACATTTATGTAGGTATGTGGACCATTTATGATGGTGATCCTTCTCTAACTTCCCTTGTGTATGTATAAAGTGTAGAGACTTGTGATCAGTCTAGATGATCATCTCCTTCCCTAAAGTATAATTTTCATTGTTGGTAGGCCTGCATGATGGAGTACATCTCCTTATCATAGTTTGGGTATCTTTAAACAATATCATGGAGTGTTTCACTATGATAGGCGATTGAATTTCCTTTTTGAGTGATTACTATAGTAATAGCATAGTTGGAGGTATGTATCAATCTAAAATTTCTATTGGAGGTCTAGCAGGGTGAGGAATGGTCCAGAGAAAAGGTGGTACTTTAGATCGTAAATTTCGTTATGTTTTTAATTAGACAAAAAAAACTTTTCTTTTGCTTCTCCCTTAGTCATTTGAATTAAGGGCTAAGAAATATAAGAGAGCCCCAACACAAATCTTTTGTATAATTTAGCATGGCCTAAGAAGCTACAAATATTTTTAGAGTTTTCAAGGTTAGAGAGTCCAGAATAACTTGGATCTTTGTTGGATTTGCACACACACATTACTCGTCAATAATGTATCCGAGCTATTGGACCTTGTTCATGTTGAAGGAGCATTTTTCCAATTTATCACATAGCTTGTGCTAGCATAGAGTGTGAAGGACCTATTAAATATGGTATAATTGTTCTACCCAGCACTTACTAAAGATGAGGATATCATTCAAACATACAACCACAAAATAATTGATGAAAGGACATAATATATCATCCATCAGCCTCATGAAAGTTGTCAGGGCATTTTTCAAATAAAAAGTCATGACAAACAATTCAAAACACCCTCCCTGGGCATCAGGTACCAATTCTTCACTATGATTTTTTTCAGGGTGTGATAATCAATGTAGAGTTTCTAGGTTGTGTCTTGCTTCGACATGAGTACAACTGGCATCCACAGGGTGAGGAACTCAGTCGGATCTGCCCATTTTGAAGCAAATCTTAGAACTAGTGCTTGACTTCCTAATTTTCTTGAATATTAGAGTGGTAAATTAGCCAATTTGGTAGAGGTGCATTCAGGGTCATATTGATTGAATGCTTGGCCTGATAGTGCAAAGGTACCCTAGTACGTGAGGAGAATATATATTTCTAATATTCCACAACCTTTTCCAATTGCTTCTATTATGCGGAGGGGCCCTATGTGGAGTCCATGGATGTGGCCAAAATATTCTCCTTACTTTAAGAGTGAATTAGGAATAAGACAAATTTCCCAGTCTGGGAGATGAACTTATTACATTACTAAGTAGAGATCAAAGAAATTTCAATAGGTGGAGCTACCTCTAGTATCCTATATAGTTGTCTACCCAAAGTAATAATAACACTACAAGGTCTAAACCCATATAGAGCATGATGCATGATGCCTCACATGTTTGTTTGGCCTAAAAGATCATCTAAAACTTCAAGGGGATAAATATCACACAATACCTCATCCTTGAATGGCTTAATCGCATATGGAAGAAAAAATTGTTGGCTAACACAAATATTTCACCCTTAGTGGAGCTAGTTGATGGTGTATGGTTGTAGGTATGGTGTTATCAGTAGGTCCAATTGCTTCATGACCTCTACTGAGATAAGATTATTTTTACTTCTAGTATTGATAATGAAATGTAGTGGAGCAACATTCACACACATCTAATATTGAAAAAGGCACTCACCTTCCTTTGGATTATTAGGCTCACTTTGTTGGACCTTAGTAGTGGAAATATTGACATTAGATCATGCATCAATTATCTACTTCCTCTTGTCTAGGTCTAATTCAAAGTCAGAACTTCTATCTGACTCTAAGGATTTCATCTCAACCATAAATGACTGCCTTGTTGTGACATTCATCAATGTTATGAGAGGGGATCTTGTGAAACTTTCACCACTTTCTCTTGTCTTTATTTTTATTCCCATTATCATTTTTTGTTTTCAAATTAGATGGCTTGTCTTGGGTTGGTCCACCCTGGCTCTTTCCTTTGTTCTATGATTGACAGATGCCCTTGCGCTGATTCTACTATGAGGTATTAAAAAATATAGTCTTTCTTCTTCTATTTAAATATTTACCCAATTTTGTCAGCATATCGGTATGCATTTCCAAGTGAGGATATTTTTATAAGCTCCATTTATGTTTGGATCATTTTCTTTATTCTAGATTGGTATTTTTCAACCTATAGTAGGCTTGGTGGATGGATAAAAGGTAAAAAAATTTGTAGAGGTCCCATGTGAGATGGTCATGTTTCATGACCTTCAACTAATGTGAGCTTCGACAGTGACCAAGCAAGGCATCTACCGAATATCAAAGGGTGTCAACCTTGGGAGGATTGGGATACATAGTTATGAAATTCGTAGGGTATTCCCATGAATCCACCAAAACTATGACCTATTCTAATGTCCATTCTAGTTTATTGGTAGATATTTCAACAAGTTGTAACATAGTGGGGGTCTACCTAAGATGAGAGTCCTAAGGCTTCCATAGTTTCAAGTATCGTGACATTAATTTCAAGACCCAAATCAATCAATGTGTTAGGAATAACATTTTTTTTAATTTTTTCATTAACCACTAGATTTTGAGGGTCAGAATGATTGGTTAGGGATCTCCCACATCGCATATGAATATCATTACAATATATAGAGGAGATAAAGTTAGTAGGATAGGTGGTTGTGACCTATGTCAATTTAGAATCCCTCCCATTATTTAGGTTAGGTATTTATTTTGTAGGAAGTTGAGGTCTATGAGCATTAGTGTGGGAACTTGCAATTGTGGAGGAGGAAGGAGTTGTGAGGGATGTCATACAAAAACTTGTTTGGGTACTTCATAGGTGGGATTCCTCCATCTTATTTTCTAAATTAAGGTTTTGGGAGGAGGATCCCATGATTGTGTTGACATATTCCAAGGTTTTGAGGTGTATTGTGTAACATGGTTATTCTAATAAGAATAAATATAAAAATAATATTGGTATTGGACTATACTTGGGGTTTGGGATGCCATGGTTTCTTGAGAGAATTATAATTGTTCTTTCTCTTTTTACTCTTCATATATTACCTTTAAACCGAGCAAACATGGGAAGTTATCAATGTTGTGGATGTTGCCACATATAGAAAAAATATCTACCTAATTCACTTGACATTCCCTAAGTGGACATATTTTTCTACATTTCAAATAGAAGATATTTGGAGCCACTTCTACTTCCTCCTTATTATTAGCCTTCAATAAATCCAATTGGGAACCCAAGGAACTTAGAAGGATATTTTTGAATTCTTCAATAATTTCCCTAACTCAACTCTCGTGACTCCATTTATAATAGCCTTAGTATTCTTCTCCATCATCTCTCGTGTTCCTTTGCATGCTTTGGATTCTCCTCGATTATATATACAATAGAGTTATATGATGTTGTTAAATTCCATTTGAGAGGAATATCCTCCACCCATTATGTTGAGGATGTCCATGCACTCATCTTGAATTCCACATAATAAAAAAATTCATCATGTCTGAAGTGTTAAGTATTATTTCTTTTCTTTGCACAGGTTGTAATTAAATCTCTCAACATAATCCTCAAGACTCTCATCTTCCTCTTGGGTCATTCTAAATATCTCTTCTCTTATTTATTTGGATTTACTACAATATTTGTATTTTTTAAATAATTTATGCTTCATATGCTTCCATTGGCAAATTCTACCTTAGTTGAGGCCCATGAACCAACATAATGTTGCATAGAATTTCAATGTAGCAAGAAATAGCTTCAATCTTTGAGTGTAAAATATGAAATCGTAGCTTTGATGGATGATATTGAACTATAAAAAAAAGGTGTTAGGGTCTTCCTTAGAGATACCATGGAAGTTCAATAATTTTCAGTATGAAATGTTCTTCGATTTATCATTTTATTCCATTTCTATGATGGGGAATCCAAAGGAATCAAATTCTTCCTTGACAACATGATGTGCCATTTCTTCTATAGGAGCATATTCTGCTTCTAAAGGTGCTTTCATAGATTCAAGAAATCTCTTAATTTTTCAGTGGTACTCCTAAGAAGGACACAATTCACTTTATGGAGGATTATGATCACCAAAATGATTTTTAGAAAGGTATTATTCATTTTCCATAGATCTTTTCCCCATGAGATGGAATGTAGGATTATCTAAAATTAAATCTTTGTTGTATTAAAGATCTTTTAAGCTCCAAATTATTGTGCAGGGCTTTGTAACATGAAAGGTCTAGGCTTCTTCTTAGCAAGAGAATTTTCTATTGGTGTCAAGGAATTTGGTTGAATTTGTTCCTTTTCCTCTTGAAATTTTCCTTAAATGTTAGTATGGGAGGTGTTCTTGATAAATATACCAAGCTTCTCCCTACTGATAGGCATCTAACAATCATACTGAAAGATGAAAGCTAAAAATAATAAAGGTATGAAACTTCAAAAGTCAGCAAATAAATCCACACAAAAGTAATTGTATATTTTACATCTGATCCATAAACTACCATGGATATTCCACTAGACAGTTCATCAAAATAGATCTCATAATAATATATGAAAATAGTCAAATTTTACACTATTACAGTTTTATTTAATTTCTATATTCGTATATTTTTCTATAACTAGTGCATGCATATGAATGGAAATTATGACGAAAAGTAGAGAACGAAAAAATAAGCTCACACACACATAATACACAATATATTCTCTTTGAGAAACCCTTTCAGGAGAAAAACTAGCTGGAAGGTGAGGTTGCTTCGCTCTCTTTCTTTGTCTGGAAATATGTTTGCAGGTACAAAGAAGTAATGTTTGTGGCCCGTGGGCTGTTACAGTGCATGGATCCTCTTTGTGTGCTCTACCTCCTATATGTCCTACCTATATTTTCTCAGCTATGGAACAAAATGCTCTCAAAAGAATGGAATGCCTCTTCCTCCTAGTGGCTCAGTTATAACAAAACTCGATAACTTACTAGTGGTTAAAGTTTGACTACATCAACTCTTAACTAGATTTACAAAATAGACTCTTCTAGAGTCTTTTAAATCACAAACACGCTAGCCCCTTTTCCATGAATAATGGGATCTGATGTGGCATCCTCTTGAACTATAGCTATGAAAACAGGAAGGCCAACTTCTGAGTGGCATAACTTTTTCATACAGACTCTAATTGATGTGATTCTTGCATCATTGGAATGGTAACTGTGTGTAGAATAGCATGATGCCTCAAAACATTTCATTTAATGCCCCTTTTTTCCAAACTGTGTCCTACTGGTAAAAATTATCCTGTTAGCTAATTCCTCAAGTTTTTTGACTCCAAATGCATTGATGTGGATGAAAAACAAAATAATGATCCAATTTAGACCACACCTACCCATTTTGGGAGGCTTTTGGTACCCAAAATATTTTACTGAACGAGGTGGGGAAATTTTTCCTCCACCTTCTCTCTAGTGTACCATTTAGCTTTGCTTAGAAGTTGTCCCTTCAATCCAATCTACCAAAGGTCATACTACCCCTATCTTGTAGTTCTTTACCTCTTCTACAAAATTGTATCTTCTATCAACTCTTCTTGAGCATCTAGTTCCAAATCCTCCATAGAAGGTAGGACTTGTTCCTCTTCATGATCTAGTAAGGAAGGCTGATAGAGTTACAAATTCTCTTCATTCAAAATTGAGTAAATGCACATATATGGTGGTAAACTAAGTCAATAGGAATTATCACCCACATTTTCTAGTATCTCAAAGGGACCATACCTTAGAGCCTTGATTTTATTACCAAGCTCCTACAACCTTTCCTTCCTCAAATGTAACCATACTTTGTCTCCCACCTTGAATGATTTCTCTGTTATGTGCTAGTCATGTATGGCCTTATAATTCTCCTTTGATTTATGTAATGTTTCCAGTACCTATAGATGGATCTTCCCAATATTCTCTATAAATTTTTCAGCCCTCAAATCATCTATAATATCTTCCCTCACCCCTCTTTGCTGCCCATATGCAATATCCAAAGGTGACGGTGGAAATATCCAAAACACGTCTAAAATGAGGACTTTCCTATAGAAGTGTGCACTAATTTGTTATAATAATGTTGTATATATACCATATTTTCATCCCAAGTCTTCAGATTCTTCTGATTATATCCCCTCAAAAGTTGCACCAAAGTCGTGTTGACTACTTCTGTCTACCCATCTGTCTATGGATGGAATGTTGTAGATATTTTCAACTTTATGTCCATCTTATCCTATAATGTAGTCTAGAATGCACTGAGAAATCTTGTGTCCCTATCTAAATGATGCTCCTTAGTATCCCAAAGTGTACTGAGACCTGTCGAAATAACAATTTTGTTTCTTCTTTTTCATTAAGGGTCTTTTTACAGGGCATCATAACACACATTGTACTAAACCTGTCAACTACCACAAACATGTAGTCATGTCCCTTCTTGGTTGTCGGTAAACCTCCCACAAAGTCCATGGAAATTCTTTCCCAAGGATGAGTAGGTACATGTAAGGTATTATATAGACCCTATTTCCTTTTGCTAGGATTGTTGGTACAACAAATCATGCATACTCTTATGAACATAGCTACCTGCTCTTACATCATGGGCCAATATGCATACCTATGCAAGTTAGCCATGATCTTCCCTCCACCAAAGAGCTATGAAACCTTGGAGGTGTGAGCCTCTCTAATCATATACAAATGATCACCTTTAGGAATACATAGTTTATCCATCCCATAGAGTAAACCATATTGGAGATGGTAGTCGACGGTCTTTCCACCATCGTGCACATGACTCTGACCCTACAACTACTGACACACCTCCTTGAAGTCATCTTTTAAATATGCCTCTCTATATGCATTATGGGTGAATGGCTCCATGTGCATAAGAGTCCCCAAATTTGTAATATTTGATGTGGGTGGACTTGAAAGCATATCGGCCAACTTGTTTGTGCTGCCCTTCTTATACTTGATCACCAAATGAAACAATTATGAAAACCCCATCCAGTTGTAATGCATAGTCTGTTGTAGCTTACTTTGGGCCTGCAAGTATTGTAACAGTTGGTGATATGTGTGGATTACTATGTCCTTTCCCATCAGATAGTACTTCCACTTCTTCACAACTTGCACCATGGCATATATCTCCTTATCATAGGTAGGGTAGTTAAGAACTGCCCCACGAAATACTTTAGAATTGTAGAAAACAAGCCTTCCTTCTTGCATCAAGACAACTCCCATAGCATACCCACTCACAGTTGTCTCCACTTCAAAGGGTCGTTGTAATTTTGGTAATGCCAAAACTGGTGCTTGAATTATCTTCTTCTTTATATCCTCGAAAGCCATATGCTGAACTTTTCCCCATCGGAAAATTTTGCCATTTGCTGTTATGGTGTGGAGCGGTGCTGCTACTGCTGAAAATGAGGTTATGAATTTCCCTAGGTACTGTGTTGACCCAATGAAACTCATGACCTCAGAAACATTAGTATGCAGTGACCATTTCATGATGGCCTCCATCTTGGAAGGATCTATCTTCAACTCTTCTCCACCGATCACATACCCCAGATACACCAAGGATTATTGCACAAACTTTCACTTCTTGAGATTTTCTAGTAATTGGTGCTTCTTCAATGTTTCCAGCACCTGCGTCAAATCTGAAATATGCTCCTACCAGGTAGCACTATATACTAGTATACAATCCAGATAGACAATAACAAATGAATCTATAAAATGATACAACATATTGTTCATTAATATCATAAACGTAGTTGGTGCATTACATAGGCCAAATGGCATAGCTAACCACTCATACAAACCTTTCTTGGTTTTGAAGGTGGTCTTCCATGTATCTTCTTCTTCAACTCGAACCAAGTGATATCTAGATTTCAAGTCCAACTTGGTGAAGTATTTTGGTTGCTGCAACTGATCCAACAAATAATCTATCTGGGGTATGGGGTATGTATTCTTGAGAATGATTTTATTCAACGCCCTGTAATCTATACACAACTGCCAATTCCTATCCTTCTTTGGCACAATGGTGATGGGTGACCGACATGGTGATGTGCTTGGTCGAATGGGATGTTGCTCCAGAAGCGACTGCAACTCTTTCTTCACCTCACTTTCTTCTATGACATACTGCCTGTACAACCCAATATTTGGCAATGGGGAATATGGCAATAGTTAGATCTCATGATCCACGTATATCTTAGGTGGTGACCCTGTAGGCTCTTGAAACACATCCTCGTATGCCTGTAACAACTCCTCCAATTTTTATTTCTTTTTCTTAGTACACCCCTCCAGGGATGCCTTTCTTCTTATTGACTCCTCTTTAGACTGACTTTCTCTTAAAAAAAGCATACTTCTTGCTAGAACTAATCAATTTATTGACTTGGTTGGCACTTACCAGTGAAATTTTCAACTTTCATTTGTGCATGATGATGATGAACAATTTTTAATCCTTGATGAGACGATACTAGTTAGATCTCCTCATGAACATTACATCACACATGTACATGTATGGACTCCCAAACACAACTCCACATACATCAAGGGGAACCACATCCAAATCTACTTCATTAATAAAAGCAACACTAATAGAAAATATAATTTTTCATTTTTTTGTTACCTTCAACTATGCATCCTTATCTACCCATCCCACTGGATACGGGTTTGGATGATCATGAACTTCTAGCCCCAAATTCTTAACCAAATCTGTTGCAATGAGATTCACCTATGATCCTGAGTCAAATAGAGCATCAATCTTCATTTTCTTCACCTATAGCTTTATATGGAAGATTTTGTTCATTTCTCTCTCTAATTGTTGTTGAAGGCTACTCAGATTCACCTCCTTCTACACTGATGTATAGATGATATTTTCATCCATGTCTGAGTTGATTTCATCCTGGTTGCTCGAATCAGTGGCATGAGATTCTTCTTCTTATTATGTTCTTCAAGTTTATCTCTGGATACAACTTCCAACACTTCTCCTTTGTATGACCATCAATGTTGTTGTGGTTGAAGTGGTTTCTAGGATCATTGCGTTGATGTGTTGTACCTACCATATGTTTTTTCCCACTTTTTGCTTCTTCTTTTCCTCCTTCGAAGCATCATGTTTCTCCTTCTGCTTCGATCCACTTTATTACACTCTTTTCAAGCCTACATTCTCCAGGTATTGTTCTTGTACACAAGCCTTATCCACCAATTTGGGCTTTAACAACATCACTTGCTCACATAGATAATGGTGCATACCCCCTAAATACTTGAGGAGTACATCTGGGTTCTTTGGAGAGATACCCAACATTATAGCCATCTTTCTAAATTCTGTGGTGTACTCCTACATTATTTGGCTAGATTTTTGCCTGAAGTAATTCCATTGGATCCAGTGGTCCTCCACATACCAAATGGGATAAAACTATGATTTAATGAGGGTTTTGAAATCATCGCACTTAGTCACTAGAGGTTCTCCCTCCAACCTCAAGGTTTCCATGTGGATCTCTAACTAATTCAAAGCACAACCCTCTAATCTTAGTCGCATAATGAGATCCTTTGCCCTTGCTCGATCTGATGGATGCTGAACTAAAATTTTAGTTGTTGCAAATAGTGGTTCAGCTTCAGATCTTTGATCTCATCATGGTATAACATGATATTGACTTTTGCTTCCATTTTTAATAGGGATTGATTCATGACACTCGAATTGGGTTGATCTTTCTCGGGTTATTTCTTCAACTTGTTCTCTGTCTTCCTGATCCCGCTTCTAATTTTTCCTCTGCATTCGAACCCCCATATTCTCCAAATATCTCCAGCTTATTTCTTAGGGCTGCCATGAGGAGGTTTACATTGCGGCTTATATCAGTGACTTATTGTTCGAGCCACGAAAACCTCTCCTTTGCAGGTTCACGAGGTTCGTTTACAAATTCATTGGCCATGATTATGGTTTTACGCTTTTCGACCCCGCTGACCTAGATCCCTGCAATATCCACAAAATACACAAAGAAACTTGCTCTGATACCAAATGATCTATAAAATGTCATGGATATTCCACTAGATAGTTCGTCACAACAAATCTGATAATAATATATATTAAAATACTCAAATTTTACACTATTACAGTTTTATTTAATTTCTATATTTGTAGAGTTTACTATAATTAGTGCATGCATGTGAATGGAAATTATACAAAAATGTAGAGAATCACAAAAATAAGCTTACACACACATAAGACACAAGATATGCTCTCTGGGAAACCCTTTTGGGAGAAAACGCAGCTGAAGGTGAGGTCACTTTGCTCTCTTTCTCCATATGGGAAGATGGATGCAGGTACAAAGAAGTAATGTATGTGGCCCATGGGCTAATACAGTGCATAGATCCTCTCTATTTTCTCTACCTCCTATCTATCCTGGCTATCTTTTCTCATCTATGGAATAAAATTCTCTTGAAATAATGGAATGCCTCTTCCTCCTAGTAGCCCAATTATAACACAGCTCGGTAGCCTACCAATGGTTAAGTTTGAATACATCAACTCATAATTAGAGTTACAAAATAGAATCTTCCAGATTATTTTACATCACAAACATATGGCTAGCCCCTTTTCCATGAATAATGGGGGATAACGCGACATCCTCCTTAACTATAGGTGTGAAAACAAGAAGGTCAACTTCTGAGTGGCATAACTTTTGTGTACGGACTCTGATTGATGCACTTCTTGTGCCATTCGGAAGGTCTCTATGTGCAAAATAGCATGAAAAGCTGTGATGCCAAGGAAACAAATTTTAACCCCCCAAAAATGTCATTTGATGCCTCAAAATTCTCTCATAAGGTTTCAGACCTTGTTTTTCCAAACCGGGTTCCACTGGTAAAAATGGTCCTGTGAGATGATTCTTCCACTTTCTCCACTCCAAATGCATTGAGATGGATGAAAAAAAATATAATGATCCAATTCAAATCAATGGTTCCCTGAAAATAGTGAAAACAATGATGAGCCTTTCAATTAATTCTAATTATATTAATGAGAAATTGATCATTTGTGCATTTAAATTTCCAATCTGAGTTTCATTTGCAACTTGTGAACTATTGTGCATAATATATGCTAATGCAATCTGTTGTGTGTCATGAAGTTGTAGTAATATAATGGTTCTAACAGTTCAAGATATAGATGCTTTCATGGGTCAGTAATCTAACAAATCACATCACACTTCCATGAAATAAAACACACTTGTGAGAAAGTAATTTGTGGGAAAAGTAAATAACAGTAAAATTGAATCACACTTGCAGAAAAGGAAACACACTAATCACTAAGAGTGACTAGTTCCAGTATAATGATGTTCTTGGTTGGATGTGATAATGGTGTAGTGGCATGTTCCTCGAATGTAATGTATGAAGAGAAAACAACCCATAAACAATATTCAAACGTGACACAATTCTCAATTGCAAGTTATCACTTAAAACAAAGTGAAATTAAGCTACATGTGAGTTGCAACAATAGCCAAATTAACCAAATACAAGAAAATCCATTAGACAATTGTTAATCCTATGATTAGTGCCTAGAATTACATATCATGGAGTTGCAATGAGAAGTAAGTAATGTGATTATATCAGTAACAAATATTAAAATTGCAGCATGGGAAATTAATTTGTTGTAGAAAAGGGAACTACGAGTTGTAGCAAAAGGAAATTAATAGAATTACAGTGAAATGTAAATCAACTAGCAATAATATAAACTAGCTCTAATTAAGTAGAACAATAAATACTAAGATACCTTCTAACTCTACCTAACAGTACTAGGCCAAGGATAGGGCCCTAGTACTAGTTCTAATTTAAGTAGAACAATAAATACTAAGCTACCTTCTAACTCTACCTAAACATACTACAACATCCTGCAATCGCGTGATCATGAGACAAACATCTAGTGAGTGGAACAAAAGAATAATTATATTACAACAAGACATCAAATCATACAACAATTGACAATAATTTTTCTATTTCTTATCCCCAAGCTTTGAAGGAAGCTGACTATTTATACAAAAATACCAATGTCTAAACCAACTGATGGATTGGATGGCTATCTTTAGAAAATTAGGAGTTATGTCCTATTATAACGATGCATTCAAATTTTTTTGGAAAAATCTAACTCAAATTATCTAGGAACCATTGGTAGTTTAATTATCCTTCTTGATTAGTCACCCAATTTCCTCCATCACCTTCGATCATGAGAAATACATGTGGGTTGTACAACTGGAGCATTGGTCGTCGAGTTGTTGTAATGTGCTTCAGTTGTAGCAATGAAAATTATGGCAACAAGGTTCACAAAAATTGAAGTTGTATCAATGCAAATTCAAGGCACTTGTGAGTTTTAATAGCTTCTTTGTCCTGGGTGAGTTACAATATACCTTTTAGTGATCATGCTAGATTTTTAGCACTATTGAGAAGTTGCAACAGTGGGATGGAAGATAATTGCAACACTCTAACCATCCTAGCTCATGGAGTTGCAACACCTATTGTGGAGTTCTAGTTGTAGCAGCATGGAGTTACAATCACATGGAGGATTTGAAGCCACATGGAGGATATGAAACCATGTGGAGGAGTTGCAACCTCATCTTTTTTTCTCCTTTTTTATAATATTAGTACTAAATATGACAATTTCACAATATAATGCATAAGAATAAGTATAAAAGTGGTGAAAAAAAAAAGATGTATCCATACCTACACTAGAAATGGTGTGATAGTGGATAAAAAGTGCATAAAGAGGTGATGGAAAGGGGAAGAATGATGTCAAAAGGGTTTTATACAACTGTTGAAATTATGCCTATTTGGACACCCATCGTGTTCCATTGTAGAAGCTTGGTGGTGTACCAAGACAAAGAAAGGATGATATTTCCAGTGCAACTAACAATATTGCAAATGCCATAATAAAGAGAAAATCAAGGACAGTGTTATTTTAAAGGAAATGGAAATATAATGTCCCCAATTTCTAATACCTATAATCATTTATTGTTAATTATTTTTTAACTAATGATTATTTTTTAGAATGGATGTTTTAATTACCTCATTGTATGTAACTCCATGAGAAAGGAATGTTGTGGCAATGTAAATATCATAACTATTGTTCTTTATGAAATTATAAAATATCCAAATATAACTAAGGAAAGAGCACATAAAAGAGGGGTACTAACTCTAGAATAATGGAAGAGTGATGGAGACATAGAGATGTTATACATGTCAAATAATCCATTCGCTATTTACTCAAAAATATTTTCCATTTATAATATAGTACTAGTTTTATTCATTAAGGAAAATCGTTGGATGAGTTTGGTGGAAGGGTCACCTTCCATAATTATGAGAAGAATGGCTAAGTACCTACATTAAATAGGTTGATAAAGAGTACACCTTCCATAGTTATGAAACAATGCGACTAAGTAAATCCTTGATGGGAACTAAATCTAGTTCTATACGTGAAAGCTCCAACTTTGAATGGTGTTTTTCCATAGTTGAGTGGACATGGAACCACCATAGGAGTAGGCCATCAATGTGAATGGATATCAAGCCTCTTGGTATGATATCTCCAAACCAAATTATTCTTGATGGGATCTTCAATATTCATTGCACCATGGATGGTTAAGTTAGTTGCATTTTTGGATATGGGTGAGTATCAAAGAAAGAGTCACACAAACAACCAATGGGTGACATCATTCAGATGAATCGAAATTCACTTTCTGTAGATTTTTGGTTAGTCTTTTGAAGAGATGTATTACATTGTGAGATATCCTTTTACTATGCTATGATGTTGATTACCCCATTGATCACATGTGCAGTTTTTTTATCAATTTCTAGGTGAAATAGAAGTGGTGTATTTTTTGGATGTTGATTTGCATTAGAAAAATAAAAAATATAAACCATGTTAAGGTAATAGAATTAAACATATATATTATACTTGAATTTTTTTCTCCTCAAAGCATGTGATTTTTTTATTCATGAAAAAAAATTAATGAACACATGTTTCTTCTCAATTTTTTCTAGAGATTAACAATGCTCCTTCTAAATTACAAATTACGCTCACATATTTTATGTCAAAATTTTGTAAATATATTAACTTTTTTTTGAAATATAATATTTTATAATATTTAAGAAGCATCATAAATTTGACATAATGCAGGATGAACATTGCAATGTGATATAATTGTTAAGGAACATAACAATTCCACACAAGTCAACTAAGATGAATATCACAATGCATCATAATATTTAGGACATCACAATGAAACTTAACCCTTAAGGAACATCGAAAAGAAATATAACACTTGATGAATGTTCCAATGAAACATCACCATTAGGAATCTACAATTTCACCCTAATGGAAAAACATGAACTTTTCAATGCAATGTAACCATTGAGAATATCATAATCAACATAACCTTTCTTGAACATCTCAATGTAACAAAACCCTTGATGGATGTTGCAACAAGATGTAACCATTCAAGTCAACCAAGATGCAACCATGGTAAACCATAGTAATAGATACACCCACAGGCAACCATAATCAATCATGGTCAATGCAAGTCACCCGAGGCTATGTTGGCATATGTCTTTAAACAAAACCTAACCCTAATGATTTTCACAATATGACATAACTAATTAGTACCATAAAATTTCCTTATAAATCAACCAAGATGAATATCACAATGTAACATCACTGACGAGATAAAAGAAAGGGAATATTTTCGCTACTTCTAAGCACTCTTATCTTATTGATGGGTCTTGGTGTTACACCGAGAATGCTAGAACTCCTACTGATACTAGTTTTAATTTATCAATCTACAGTTCATACAAACTTAACAGGTGACAGTGCTATATGAGTAAGGAAGATTATACCTAGGTTTCCCTCAAGCAATGGATTGAACTAAAATGTAGAGACCGTTTTGTATAATTCCAGAAAGGAAAACTACATAACTCTGCAATAAAAGGAAATAATTGAAGCATTAATTGTTCTACTTCGTGAAGGAAACATTAATCTAATTGCATGGAAAGAAACGGTATAAAAGGAATCCTAATATGTTTTGTAGAACATGAAATATAGGAAAGTAAACCCTAGCTAGTTTCACAAAATAAATGACTCTAATCTATCTTGCAAGAAATAAAACCTACACTATTGCAATCAAACTAAACTCTATTATATTTGTAGAAATCGTAAAATGCTCAAAGGAGATCATTGTATACCATTTCTATGTGATCCGAATGGAAAATGGCCCCTTGTATTGGTTATCTATGGTACTCATCCACCCATATTATTCATTGACCCATGGAATTTACCCATGGTATTGTAAAGGGCATTCGCCCGTGGTATTGTAAAATCCACCCATGGTATTCATTCACCCATGGAATTGACCTGTGGTATTGTAACTGAAAAAAACTGCACGAAGCACTTAGAGGGGATCCAAGTGCTTCGGAAGTATCCCACTTATGATAAAGAGATGTATTCCATTGTGCAGGCTTGCCGACAATGGAAGCATTACATTTTGGGGAAGGAAACGGTCATCCACACAGACCACCGACCCCTAAAGTTCATACAGACCCAAGGGAAATTGCAGAATGATCGCCATCAGAAGTGGTCCACATACCTGCAACAGTTCCATTTGAATATCAAGTATAAGAAGGGCAGCACTAATAATGTTGCAGATTGCCTCAGTCGACCACCGATCATGGCATTAACCACCGTGCTCAACTCTTGTGGGCACGAGACTTCTGATTGGCCACTGCTCTACAAAAGCGACCCGAAATTCAGCCACACATACCAGAACCTTTTGGAGGGTCAGCATGTTCCAGATTTTCACCTCCAGGACGGCCTGTTATGCCACCTAAGTCACCTTTGTGTTCCTTCAAGCGAGCATGCCAAGATGACTTGGGAAGCACACTACAGTCGGGCTGTTGGGCATTTTGGGGTCAAAAAAACGGTGGCAGTACTGCAGAAGTATTTCTATTGGCCAAATCTTCGACAGGATGTCGGGAAGTACATCAGGTCATGCACTGCCTGCGCCATTGCCAAACCGACCATCAAGAAGCAAGGCCTCTATACCCCGCTGCCTACCCCTAATCAGACTTGGGAATCCATCTCCATGGATTACATGTCAGGCCTTCCTTCCACTAAGCATGGAAATGACTGTGTTTTTGTGGTCGTTGACAGGTTCTCAAGGATGGCCATTATGATGGCCTATAAGAAGAATATCACAGCAGAAGCCACTGCTAAACTCTTCTTTGAACGAGTGTGGGTACACTTTGGGATCCCACAGTCTATCATCTCAGATCGGGACAGCAGGT
>APFE031624755.1:45085-63605 GCA_000404065.3 Pinus taeda | reverse complement strand
ACACATCTCTTCTCAAGGATAAGCTACCATCGCCCTAGCTGGTTTATTTCTATTTCCGGTTGTAAGCATATTTCAGTATTTTCCATTAATGAAATGAAGTATTATTTCCACTGCATCTTTGTGTATATGGTTATCTCTGTATTTTATTGCGTTCCTGGTTATCTCTGTATTATTTTATTTTATTCGCGACCCCGGGAAGTTGATGTACCAACTTACCCAAAAACGGGGCCCACAATTTGGCTCCGGAAGTTTAGGACCCGAAAAACTGCTAAAAATAGTAAATTGTGCTATAATTAAGGAAACTGAAAAAAACTGCACGAAGCATTTAGAGGGGATCCAAGTCGAATTAGCGGGTGGCCCCCAATATCCACTTGGATCACTATGCTACTTAACTCATAACCAAAATAGTAAACCTTAATGGTAGAGTTAAAGCTATAGTGATGAAAGGATGATGTAGAAAGGGTATCTATTCTCTTCAAGCTAGATTCCAAACCTTAGGGAATGTTTTTATTTGATGTAAAAAAAAAAAAAAAAAAAAAAAAAAACTCTAAGAAGCAATTCTATCTGAGTTCTGATCAATTTTGTGAAGTGCTACAGGATTGCTATTGAATTACTACAAGATGTTGCATGATGATCTGTTGATGAGGCTTATCAATAGGTATATTATATGGGCCTTAATTCCACTCTCCAGCTTATTAAAATAATTTTTTCTCACATTTCTTTACATATTTTATTATATTTTTCTTAGTTGAGAATGTTAAAGGTGAGATGTTATGTCATGTGGCCTAATGTGCATTAATTTCTGGATTTGGAGTAGTTTTGGGATAATTTAAGTGTAGCAAGTTGAAGTAGACAAGAAAGAGAGATTTTAGGAGATTGGGTCTCCCTCCTTAACTCCTTAATCAATTGAAGGTTCCTACACTGGATCTCATCAACTCGGAGTTACAAGCATCCGATCCCACCGAGTTCATTGGCAGCCAAGATAGTGATAGTTGAAGAAAATTCAATCTCGAATTTGGAAGCTAAGCCACCTTAAGTTTAAGGAAGTTTTTGGTAACTTCAGTTGTACAAATAAGAAAGCCTAGGGCCTCATAGGATTTGAATTTTTATGGTAGCCAAGAGGCAATTTCAAGCTAAGATATTGTGACTATTATTCTCATTTTATTTTTGACATTTTGATGATAATGGAAAGGGTTTGTTTGATTCAGCACTAAGTTGGCTCATAGGGTTGAATATCTTGGGTTAGGGAGCAACCCTAGTAGCAGAAGTTCCTCTTTCTGTACATGTATTCTTAATATTAGAATCATAGATTAGCTATTGAAGTTATCTCTTCTTTGTTTAAATCACAAGTCTTTGAATAATTGGTTAGTTTTTCTTCCATTAGTTGCAGAAGTAGATCAATGTTACAATAGTGAAAGAAAAGACTTTAGAAAAACTTGTGATAGTGGCCTCATCCTCATCTCCTTCATGGGATCATGGTTTGAGGGCCCCTCTCTCAAATCCCCAAAAACATATTTATCTTTTGGTTATTACAAAGCTTAGGATTTCTTGTTGAGTAGATCACTGTTGGTGGATTTTTAGAAGCACCTTCAATTGTAATTTTGGTTTCTTGAGTTTTCTATAGATTAGAAAGCATTCCATTCCATAGATTTAAGCCATTAGCCATCAATAAATCAATTTCTCAAATTCAACTCATATTTTCCAAACTTACATAAAGTTGTGCATGAATGAAGAAAATAATATGTGCTCTTGCATGAGTTGTTGATCTGTAGGGAGGAACTTATTCCACCAACCTCTTCTGATTCTTCTCCACCTCTCACCCAAATCTCCCAACCATTAATTCAGAAATATGTTTTGCAGCCACCATGGGAAGAAACCTTCCTCATACCCTCCCAAAGAGTTGGGTTGATGATCAGGTATTGTGCACCTTCCTCATACCTTATTCCACCATCATACATCTTCCCAACACTTCCTTTCACCTTCCCTACCTTCCCACAAATTTTAGCTGAGTTTCATGTAGTAAATCATGACATCCTGTAGTAACTACAGGAAACCCTCTAGCAACTACAGGAAACCCTATAGCAGCCTGTTTTAGACTGTTTTAGGTAGAAATGATGATCAGAGCCTAGGCTAGGTCTTCGACTTGACCTCCATAACCCTCAATGACATTTTGGACTAATTTTTCCATACCTTCCTCCCTGCAAAAGATTAGCTTGTTTAGCTCATAATTTACATTTTTAAATTGAAAACCAAAAGACTCTTTTCTGCAATATTTAGTTAGTGCATGCATACATCAATCATAGCATTGTTAGGATAATTTCCATGTCTACTTAGTGCATATAGCTAGATGATATAATGCAAGGTTAATTTACATCTCTTCTGCAAAGTAATGTGTGTTAATTCTTAAATAGGTAATATCCTGTCATTTCATTTCCAGGCAATAGAAGATTGGTTTTAAAAACCTTAGTAGTCTATTTCCCTAGTTGAGAAGTGACAAGAGTAGGTTGTTGCATCTGTTGTGCATATAGAACTGTCACCTCCAAGCTTGTATGAAATTCGGGTTGATAAAGTAAATTTGGTAGGTAAATGTAATTTCTTCTTTCCTTTCTATTTGACATTTAGAAAATAGATGTAATTCCTTATTTCCTTTTTTTTCATTCAATATATAGTTGCAATTTCTTCTTTCTTTCCATTTTTCAAGTAGTTATGAAAAAACCTTAAAAGAAGAAAACAAATTTCTTTCATGCCTCGTAGGAGTAGAGACAACTTAGGAATTTTTTGCCAAATACCCTCACACCATAAAACAACCAACCTTCCCTATTATTTAGTGGTTGTGAGCTAGAGGACTCATTAGGTGAACAACCAAAGATATTTGAAGAGCCTATTGGGGAAGAAGAAGAAACAATTCCACCAACCTACAACATGGTTGAAAATAGAAATGGGATTGAAAACAAAAATGGAGCTGAAAACAAAATTGAGGGTGCTGCTAGGATGAAAAACATAAGTACCTCTGCCCTTCCTCACTTCCATGGCTTAACCTCAGAGGACCCTGATACCCTTTTTTTTAGTTTGTTGTCATCTGCAAAACTCATTATTATACCTCTGATGACTAGAGGTTGAAGTTATTCCCATCCACCCTTAAGGATGCAACCTTGCACTGGTTCATGGGTTTACTTGGGGACATCATCACTACCTAGGATCAAATGCAACAAGCCTTCAACAATAAGTACAAGGATTATTGTAGGTCCAAACACACCAAAGAGGAAATCTTTATAATGACCTTGGGACATGATGAATCTTTGGAATATTATGAGGAAAGCTTCCAACTCAGCTACAAAAGGGCTAGATCCACCCTTGATCCTGAATCACTCAAGTTAGTCCTTCGTAGAGAGATCAGATAATATCTCCTAGAAACATAAACATGTTGTCGAGAGGGCACATCTACCAATTACCTTATGATAATATCAAGATAGTTTTCAAAAATCATTATAGGGAAGCGAGAAAGAAGGGTAGGGCTAGTCAAGCTTTGGCCAATTCATCCTCTTCCAACACATCCATCAAAAGTGAAATTGGGAACATGTTAGAAGACTTTAAGAGTGAGATGTTTCATACCCTTTCTCTACAAATGGACACCATGAAGATCAAGAGGAAGAAGAAAGAGACTTATTTGTATTTTCCCCTAGATGCACCAAGAGGCACCCTAGAAATGAATGTCCATTGAATATTATCAAGATTTTCTTAGTATGTGAGGAAAATCACTCCACATACAAGTGTCCCTCTCTATCTAGTTTGAAATTTGTCTATCAAGTAACTAAAGGTGTGACTAAACAACTCTGCTATATCAACCAAATGAGGCCTCAAGGACCTTGACCATACCAATAGAGCATGCAAGGGGCATCCTATTCATATTACAACCCCAACCAGAATGCATCCATTCCCCCTTGGTGTCCTCCTTCTCATACTTCATCGTCCACACCTTCTCCCTAGCCTTTTGCACCTCAATACCATTCCCAACCTGCTAATCAATCATTTCAACTATATACTCCCATGAAACCACAGTGGAATACACCATCGCAGGGGTGGAGGCCCCCATACAACTAATCTCCAGCCTTACTTCCTACACCTCCTTCTCAACCACAGCTCCTTTGCCCTACACCTAAGAAACCTCAGATGCCTGCTCACCCAAATCCAAACTCAAACAACAAGAATGCACAACAGGTCTATAGTGGAGATATATCTTACCCTACCTATGTTGTGGAAATTCAAGAAATCAACCTTAGGTCTGGAAGAGTGCTTCCATATAATCAACCTCCATCTGAGGAGCTTGAAGAGGAAAAGGAATAGATTGTTCCTCAAGCCAATCCACCTCCTTTTCCTGAGAACTAATCCATCCTAGCCAGCACACCCTAGATGAGACTAAACTTCTAAATGAACTAAAAAAATTGTGTGTTAAAATCCCACTCCTCCAAGCTATCACGAATGTCCCCATCTAAAAACATTTAATCAAGGAGAGATGCTCCAAACATCCTGGGAGAAGGAAGAAAGACAGCCCTACCATTAATGTCATTGGACAATTGTCTAGCTTAATGTTGGGGAGAGTGATTTTCCCAAAGTATTTAGACCCTATAATTCCTATGGTAGATGTGCACATTGATGGTATCATTGTCCCCCATACCTTGATTGATCTTTGGATTCCGTCAATGTGATGACTAAGGAGACTATGCTTAAACGGAATCTCCAAGGATCATTAAGGAGGACCACAACGGTCTTGCAGCTTGCAGATAGATCCACAGTAGCTCCCAAGGGAGTTGTTGAGGATGTGATGGTCACCATTGATTCCTGGGAATACCCTTCTGACTTATTAGTTCTCCAACCTAAGACCAAGTTCAATGGTTATCCTCTCATCCTTGGAAGGCCAGAAATAACGACTGTTGATGCTTACATAAGTTGTAAGGTTGGGAATATGACCATTAAAAATGGGCATTTTTCCAAACAATTGGTCTTGTACCCTCCTAATCAACCATCTATAGAGCATGGATTACCTTTTATGGTTGGAAGATGAGGATGACAATGAAGGCTACTCTGCCACATCTTACCTAGTTTGTACCCTATATGCTACTCTATAAGGGGGAAACCTGATGAAGACAACCTGATTGACCAAATCCTCCAGAATGAATCCCCCAACACCATGTCTCTTGATGAGTTAGTAAAGAAAGCTAAAGATACCCCTTGGATTAATTTGTGCCTAGCTAAATCAAGTCCTACTCATGTCAAGATGATAGAATTTGGTCCAGCTAAAACATTGAAAATCAACCCTTCCCTCTCTGCACATTAGGAAAAGGAGTTATGTGACATGCTAAGAGAGCATCTAGATTCCTTTTCCTGGAGTTATAAGGAAATTAATGGAGTGCACCATTCGATGTGTAATCTCCACATTTACATCAAGTAAGGCTGCAAGCCAGTGCGCCAACCTCAAAGGAGAATGAGCCCATCCCTCAAAGAGATAGTTAGAGAATAACTATAGAAGTTGTTGGATGCAGGGTTCATTTACGCCATCCTAGATAGTGAGTGGGTGTCTCCTCTAGTTTCGATCCCAAAGAAGAATTTAAAATGGAGGATCTATGTGAACTACAGAGAGTTAAACAAATCCACCAAAAAATACCATTTCCCTCTACCTTTCATTGATCAAGTCTTGGATGGTCTTGTAGGAAAGAAGTTCTTCTCTTTCCTAGATGGATTCAGTGGTTACAATTAGATCCAGATCAGCCCAGAGGACCAAGATAAAACCACCTTCACTTGTCCTTGGGGCACATTTTCTTATAAGGTCCTTCCTTTTGGATTATTTAATCCCATTGCCACTTTTCAAAGGGTAGTTCTAAGCTTCTTTAGAGCTAGTCCATGACTCTGTAGAAATCTATATGGATGATTTCACTCCCTATTGGTGTGATTTCCTGGAGGGTCTCTCTAACTTGGAGAAAGTATTAAATAAGTGCATTGAAACGAACCTATCCATTAGTTCTAATAAGTGTGAGTTCTTGATGAATGCAAGGATTGTTCTAGGTCACTCAATATCCGAGGAAGGACTGCAAGTGGACCCAAAATAAAATTTCTATCATAAAGAGAGTCCCTACTCCTCAGAAGCAGAGGGATGTTATAATTTTCTTGGGCTTATTTGGATACTATAGGAGATTCATAAAGGACTTCAACAAAGTAGCCTCAACTTTGTTTGGACTATTGGCCAAGGACTCTGAATTTTTTTGGTCAGAAAGCTGCTAAGAGGCCCTAGAAACCTTAAAGGACAAGTTGACTATTGCACCCATACTCCGATGCAAAAATTAGGCTCTTCCTTTCCACATCCATGATGATACCTCTAAAAAAGCTATAGGAGCAGATCTAGGCCAGATAGATGACAAGTTTCCTTATGCCATTTATTTCATTAGAAAAAAATTGTCCAAGACTGAATTGAACTATACTGACTAAAAAAGAGCTCCTAGTTGTTGTCCATTCCTTAAATAAAGTTAGACACTACATCACTAGTTATGAGACCTTTGTACATATTGACCATGTTGTTATTAAATATTTGATGAACAAGCCTGATGTGAATTCTAGAATTATCAAATGGTTTCTTTTATTACAACATTTTGATCTAACTATCATTGATAAGCCTGGTAGAGAAAATGCAGTTGCATATTTTTTGTCTAGACTTGATTTTCCTACAGGTGAGGAAGGAATGGTTGATGATCAACTACCATATGAGAATTTATTTTCTATTTTAGTTCTCTCTCCATGGCTTGCTTACATAGCCAACTATCTAGTGGCTGCATAGTTCCCTCCAAATCTGTCCTCCAAGGAAAAAAGCAAAATCATAAGACAGAGCATACCATTCACCTGGATTGGGGGAAATCTCTTCAAGTTAGGCCTAGATCAGATTTTGAAGAGATGTGCTAGGGATGAGGAAGTCTTTGACATCCTTCTAGCCTGTCATGATGGGCCTTGTGCAGGTCACTTTGCATCTAATAGGATAGCCTTCAAGGTACTGCAAGTTGGCTACTACTGGCCCACTCTCCACCAAGATGCAAGAAAATACACGAGTCAATGTGACCAGTGCCAAAGAATGGGGAAACCTACTCCCAGGGATGAAATTCATTTGCAAGATCAAGTGACTCTCAAGCCATTTAACAAGTGGGGTCTGGATTTCATTATGCCCATTGATCCACAATCAGGGCAAAAAAAGTACATAATTGTATGCACTGATTATTTGACAAAGTGGGCTACAACTAAGGTTGTCAAGGTAGCAACATAAGAGAAAGTGGTTGAGTTCTTAAGGGATAATGTATTTACAAGTTTGGGTACCCTAGAGAGCTAGTCATTAATTAGGGAGCTCAATTCACCTCACACCTAATTGAAAAATTGTTGAGGTAGCATAATATCAAACATAGGAAGTCAACTACTTATCATCGTCAGACCAATAGACAAGTAGAGGATACTAACAGAGTATTGAAAGTCATTCTCACCAAGGTTGTGAGCATAACAGAAGATATTGGGCTAACAAACTAGTGGAGGCCACTTGGGCCTATAATACAACCTGGAAGAAAACCATTGGCTTCACCCCTTATGACTTGGTCTATGGGAAGAAGGCTCTGCTCTCCACTAAGTTTGAGTACAACACTTTGAGAATGGAAGCACAGTTGGATTTGGATACTACAAAGGCACACTAAGAGAGGCTTCTCGAGCTAATGATTTACATGAATTTAGGATGCAGACCCTCCTACACACACAAGTCATTCAAGTACAAAGAAAGGTTTGGCATGACAAAAACATCAAAGACAAAGTTTTTCAAGAAGGTGAATGGGCTCTACTATATGACTCCAGGTTCAAGGACTTCAAACACAAATTGATGACCAAGTGGCTAGGCCCATATCTGCTAGAAAAGTGCCATGGCAGTGGGGCTGTGAAAATAAGTTCCATTGATGAAGAAGGTATCTCCATGCTTGTCAATGGATGCAGATTGAAAGCCTATAAAAGACCTATGTGAATGGGAGAGTTCACCAGTACCATCAGTAAGGAAGTGAATGTGCTTGGAAGTGTCTCATCTTCTAGTTCACCAAATTCTTGAAGACCATTTTTTTTTCTAGAAAAAATGAAGAAAAAAGAAAAAAACAATAAGGGACCTAGGTGAAAACCTCTATGAGGAACCTGAGGCCAAGTTTTGGGTTGAAAACCTCCTTGAGGTAGCCCAACAGTCGAAAAAATGAAAATAAAAAGATCCCTTGGTGAAAAACTCCCTTGAGGTGCCCAGGGCAGGAAAATAGGTTGAAAACCTCCTTTGAGGTGACTTGTGTGTATTTCAAAAAAAAAAGAAAAAAAAAGAGAAGAAAAAACAAAATTCCATGGCAGGGACCTCAAACCTGCCACTAATAAAATTTTGTGAGTTTTTTGTAGGTTTTTAAAGAAAACAAAGGACTCAGAGTTCAAGGGACAGCAAGTCAGCATCTCCCCATTATTCTTCCATTCACTTCATATCACCCATGCCTACTATGTCTCCATCATTCATCCTCACTTCTAGGCATCAAAAACCAGTTTTTATGCAGTTTTATGACTTTTACAAGGTTTCTTGTAGTTACTACAAGAGTTTCCTATAGTACTATAGGATGTCCTAAAATGCTACAGGAATGAAATCCTTATTGTAAAATGATGATTAAGGCCTGTTCTAGGTTGAAACAAGGGACCATACACCTCACCACCTCTCACCCAACACCAGCTCCTGACCATACCAACCTCTATGTCCATCAAAAACCACTCAAAAAAAAAGGAGAGTCCAAGGGTCTTGCCATAATTGGCCTCACTCCCCTAGCACTCCATCTCCTCCATCACCATTATTCTACTCCTAGTTCACCACCCATTCCTCCTCCAAGTGAAAAAAAAAAAAAATGAAAAAAGGCAGCTACAAGATTTCCTGTACTAGCTACAAAAAACCCTATAGCAACTACAATAAACGCTCTAGAAGTGTGTTATCAAAACAGCAATTTCTCCATGCATTCTCCTTCACCATCCATGCAAGTGAAGAGCTCCAATGCCCCTACATACATCATGATCCTATCCATATCTCAGCAGCAATAGCAGAGACCAAGCACCTTCACACAACTACAAAGAAGAAAACCACATCAACAGGAAGAAATATGCAGAAAAGTGATGAAGGAAAAGCACTTACCTGAACAATAAGAAGCACAGCAGATTCACCCTCCAACATCCATGAACCAAGCGAAGGAAGGCAGAGGTATGACAACTCATCCAAATTATTCCCTAAATATGATATCATAAAAGTGTAGGAATATAAAAAAAGTATGATTTATAAGCTGGAGGTGGCCAGTTAACTTAGCCACCCTCACCTCGAAAACAAAAAATAAACTCCTAGTCATCATGCCACATTGAAATGTCACATCAAGGCGAATGAATCAAAAAATTGGTCAATTTAAGTTGTGTGAGAGTGGACGATGATTACGAGGGGAGGCTACATGATAACTAATGGTGGGCCAATGGTCCCAAAGAGGAAATATCGTACACTACCAACCAATATAGTTCTCGAAGGAATAAACCATAAATAGAAAACATTCCAAAATCTCATGCACCATTTTTTCATTTCGAGATCAGAGAAGACTGAAACCACCATGAAGAGCCATCAAGGAAGAAAACTTGTTTTAGCCACCCTACAGGAAACATAGCTATAGGAACAACTACAGGAAATGCAGGACCTATAGGAAGCATTGTAAATTCTTAGAGAATGTTGAAAGGGGGTGCCTAGGTTCCATTTTCTTAGAAATTCCCTTCATCCAAATCATCACAGTGAAAGGTAAGTGGCCCATATCTCCTGTGTTATGAATTGATAGCTAGGAAAAGAAAAAAAATCTGAGTTTCCTAAGTGATTATAGTGGGTATGGGATTTTAGACATAATTGTGTGAAATTTAAAAGTTGTGTGGAGATAGAAAGAAATTGTAGCCATCAACCAATATTATAAACTCTCAGTCATCCTAGAAACACTAAGGATATCTTACCAAACTCCCTACAACTAGCCAACCAGAGAAGAGGCATGACCTGAGGATTTAATAGAAGGGAACCCACAAAGACATCTAGAATACACCTCCATCCCCCTATGGTATAAATATTTATAAGGAATAACTATTTGGGATTGTTTGAGCTACTCATAGGGTATGATGATGATGTATCTCAAGAAATTTCCATGGCACTTAACCCTCAAGCTAGAACCGGTGCTACTATTGTGGTAAGGGGACTGTCAATTAAAATTACTCCTAAGGTAATTATAAGAATCATTGCACTTCCTCAAGGGATTCCATGGAGAAAGGAGGATAAGGTTGCAAGAACGTTTGCAAAGAAAAACTTCTTCTTAAGGGATGAAGAGCCAATTGAGGAAAAAAATGGGATAAGAAGGGAAAGCCTCCCCTATACTTGCAATGAGGTGAGCCATAATATTCTCAAATATATTTCTTGTGAGGGGAAGCTCAGTATAATCTATGGCTACCAATTTAGAATCCTCCATGAGTTTAGTTTTGGACAGGAGATATCCATTGATAAAAGAATTAGTGTACCCTACTTCTTGTTACAATCGATAATAGACATGAGCCTAAAGGTCCAAGAGGGAAAACATACACAATTTGCATTCCATGGACTTGATAAGCTAATACTAGAGGATGCCTTGAGCTAACTAAGAATCCCTATTCAATGGTCCACATTTAGAGACATGGACAGAGAGGTTGTGATTGAAATACAAGCCCTTGAATATGATTGGGAAAATACCTCTAGTGGTAAAGAGGAGGCAGAAACAGAGAAAACAGAGGAAGAAGGAGAAGAGGAGAAAAGCAAAGAATAAAAACAGAAGGAAGAAGCAAGCCCTTAGGAACATACCAAGGAAAGGGAGGAATCTCCAAGCTTTTCTCCTTAATCCACTGAGAAGGAGGAAGTTGTTTCCTTTACTTCCCTAAGCACACCTGTTAAATCCAAAAGGGAAAAGACAGAGGCAGACTCCCCTCTATTGCAAAACAAGGAGGAGCACCAGGATCAAACAATGGAAACCAAAAACACCCACCACAACTCTAATCATAATTGAGGACTCACCAAAATAGCAAGAAAATCTAGTTTCCCTGGAAATAAAAGGTGAAGAGGGCACATCAAAACAAGCTTCCCCAAAGTCTCCCATCACCTATGCTAGGAATCTTTTCACCAGGTCAAAATCAGCAAAGCAAGATAAGGCACCTTTGAACCCATTTCAGAAAGTAAAAATTCTTCTACATGATCCTCAGATAGTCCTACAAGAAACTTTGTCAGTACTATAGGAAACACAGAAAAATCTACAGGGAGGAAAATAGGGACAGAGAGAAAGTAAGGAAGAAACAACACAAGTGCAGGAGGGGGCAACTTCTCCAAAGACATCTGAGGGAGAGTTTCAAGAGCTGAAGGATCCTAGCCCACATTCCAATCCAAGCTATCATTACAGATTCATTGAGGGAGGCAAAGTAACACCACATAAATTTTCCATCCCTCTCTTCTTTGGGCTTAAGAAAGAGAGAGGGAGGAAAAATCTCTCACTGAAAATTGCCAAATCAAAGAAAGTAAAGGATGTGGGCCATATGGAAGAGAAACTACTAGAGATGGGCAAGGAGTTGAGTAAGATAAGAGACAAGGACCAAATTTTGAAATCTCAACTATAGGAAAAAAATACATGGCTAAGGAGGCAGTTATGGGAAAAAGACAAACAATTGGCCACCATGGTAAGCTTCTCCATGGAGGCACTCCAATGCAGGATGCCACCAAAATCATATGCCTTATACCTCAAAGATCAATCGCTGAAGTTTCAGATCAAGACACTATAACAACAGGGGACTATACCTTTCCAAGACTATAGGCATTTCATTGAAATATGTGACAAGAGCACCCTTGACGATAAGGCCAAGATATCTGAATTCTACTTGCACAACTTGGCCTTAACATACTTGAATGTGTGGGACCCCAATGCAAAGTTTGGGTACTTACAACTACTAGCCCTTGCATCATGGATGAGTCATGAGGAGGCCAAGGCTAAGGATGTGAAGAGGGTGTTGGAAAGAGAAGAAAGGGAACCCCTCTACACCAGAGCAGAATAGATAAATTCAATGGTTTTCATTAGCACCCACTACATCATTTTCAATGATCCCCATCTTTCAACAAGATACCTAGCTACACAAGAGCAAGAAATCACACATTTTGAGAACACCTTAATATTTAGAGGAAATGAAAGCCCGCAAGCATGCCAAAGGAGATGGAGCTCCCTACCATATAGCCTAAGGATCAAGGAGTCTCATTCCCCTAACATGATGAGAGATGCACTAGAAAGGACCCCATTGTATAAGAATGCACTACACAGACTCAAAATAAATTAGATTGGTTTAAAAATTAGTCCACCCTTACTATTGGGTATTCTAGAAGGTATAAAGGAGGAAGAGGAAAAAAAGAAGTGGGAGGAAATAGAGAAACATGCAAGGTTTTATCCACAAGAGGAAACTCCATCAACAGAGGCCTGGGATGTCAGAGAGGCCACACGAGCTATGAAAGATATGGACATAGACTAAGTTGCTTAGAGGATGAGAGACACTTTTTGTAGGGGGGATGATGATGAGGCTCATCAATAGGTAAATTATATGGGCCTTAATGCCACTCTCCAACTTATTAAAATCAAAGTTTCTCACATTTGTTTACATATTTTATTATATTTTTCTTAGTGAGAAGGGTAAATGTGAGATGTTATTTCATGTGGCCTAATATGCATTAATTGTAGGATTTGGAGTCGTTTTGGGCTAATGTAAATGCAGGAACTCGAAGTAGACAAACAAGAGGGATTTTAGGAGATTAAATCTCCCTCCTTAACTCCTCAATCACTCGAAGGTTCCTCCACCATATCTCATCAGCTCGGAGTTACAAGCAGCCTAGCCCACCGAGTTCATTAGTAGCCAAGCCAGTGATAGTTGAAGACAAGTCAATCTTGAGTTTGGGAGCCAAGCCTCCCTAATTTTAAGGAAGATGTTGGGAGCTTCAGTTTTATAAATAAGAAGGCCTAGGGCCTTACGCTGTTCCTTGTGGATGATTCACCTTCAACCAAGTGGAAAACCTCCTTTCAAAACTGCATAATCCTCAAGGATTAAATCCTTGACTACATGCATGAGTTTTCTCCATGAGAAAACACATGCAACTGATAGTACATTGTCCTTGAATTTAATCTCAACTGGGTCTTTCTCAGAATAGGCACACATGAGTTTCTGATGAGGGAATCTTCAGTCAACTAGAGTAGCATTAGTTGAGTGCATGCATGCATCAAATGACTGTTAACTCTCTATTAGTTCCTCAAATAGTTTGAAACTAATTTAACTGGACTTAACTCGGTAAACTGAGTTAAATAATTACAACTCAAATATAACTCAATCTTATCTCCTTAATTTAAGGGACAACTCCTGCATGACTTCAGAAATACTTCTAACTTGAATTTCTCCAACTAATTAATTTATAATAAATTAATTAATTTATAATAAATTAATTAATTATTTCCTAGTTGTTAAGACTAAATTTGATTTTAATTCACAATTTAATTCAATGACAAATTAAATTGGAATATTTTTGTTGCCATATTTCAACACTCCCTCTCAACAAGAAAGGGATTATCTGCCACCCTGATCCTGACTCTATGGAACTCAAATTTACACTTTGACACTACCTTTGTCAAAATGTCAACATCTTGCTCCTCTATTGAAATATATTGCAGCAACATGATCCTCCTCGCTACACAGTCTCTGAGATGATGATACACACTACCATCAATAGCTTGCTTTACCTTGTAAAGCCGATGGGAACTCACAACTGACTTGTTCTCTAGTCTCGAAAACCACGTCCCAAACACTATTACGAACTATGGAATCATACTCTTCCACCATAGCATCAACCCAAATCGGTTGTTGCACTACTTCCTCAAAGGAAGATGGCTCGGTCTCAACACATTCCCCAGCAAGGGCCATGTATCCAGTGTACCTCTCAGGTGATCTCCTCTGTCTGTGCTAAGAAGATGGTGCTCCCACATTCTCTCTCGCATCCTCCAACAATCTATTAGCTTCTCTTGTGCGCTTCCATCCATCTCTGGAAGACTTTGCTTGAGTGGATGTCTCCACTCCTAGAACCTCTGCATGTAGCTGCTCTACATCAGTCTGAGGCTCCTCCTCCTTAGGAACTAACAGTTCCTCCACAGCCTGTAGTTGGGGCTCCCTCTCGAGGGAAAATCACATGGCCTTCTGCTCATCAAACTCGAGATCTTTCCGAACCACTATCCTCCGACTAGTAGGAAAGTACACCTGATAGTTGTGAGGTGTATAAGTGTACCCCACAAATATAACCAAATCTATTGTCGGCTCAAGCTTCTTTCGTGCATCCTTTGTCACATGGAAATATACCGATGAGTCAAAGATCCTAAAGTGACCCACTTCTAGTCTCTTACTGGAGAAAGCTTCCTCTGGTTTCTTCATCCCTAGTATGTGATGTGGGCTTCTATTCTGCAAATAGACCACTCTGTTGTATGCCTCAACCCACAAGTGAAGTGGTAGGCCTTGGTCATGCACCATTTCCTGTGTTGCCCCTACAATAGTTTTGTTCTTTCTCTCAGCCACCCCATTCTACTGTTGGTTATGAGGTGCCATCAACTCTCGTTTAATTCCTTCCACTACACAGAAGTCCTTAAACTCTTGAGAGAAATATCCTTCACCGTTGTCACTTCTCAAGGCCTTGATCTTCTTCCCTGACTCTTTCTCGACCAAAGATTTGAACTCACAAAAATTTGTGAAATTTTGGTCCTTCTTCTGCATGAAATAAATCCAGCATTTACGATAATAGTCATCAATGAAAATCACATAATACCTTTGCTTCAATGTGGATGCCATCGAGAATGGTCCACACAAATTAGTATGAACTCACTCTAAGATAGCCTCTACTCAACTGTCTTGATCATGAAAGGAAGACTTCGTGTATTTTCCTAAGGTACAACCTTTGCATGTGTCAACTTGCTCAAGTTTACCTTTGGGAAGTCATGTAGATATCTACTGCATTATCTTCAAATCCCCATGATGCAAATGGCCCAACCGCCTGTGCCACAACTCGCCAATGCCTTGGCTTTGCACCAATTCTGCTTTCGTACTCAATGCTACACAATCATCTACCTCTGGTTTATAAAGATTCTTCACCTGAATCCCTATCCTCTTGGTCTGACCCGTGGCTATGTGTCTTAGGAATGCCTTGCCTTCACTGACGACAACATTGTAGACTTGTCCTCCAACATCGAAACCAATACCAAGTTCTTCTTCAGTCTAGGCACATACATCACATTTGTCAAGGTGATAAGAGTTCCATGCTCCCTCTGAAAACCAACCATGCCCACTCCTGAAACACTATACCTTTCATCGTCACCCATCTCTATGCGCATCTTGAGGTCTTTCTTCTCAAAGGCACTGAATAAATTTTTATCACCAGTCATGTGGAATGAGGCTCCACTGTCAAGATACCAGACACAACCCATCATCGATGACACCATGCATGTGATGAGGGTAAATTCCATTTCAAACTGAGAGGCTAATGCCTCACCTTCTGATCCTTCTAAGGATCCCTTCTTGGACTTCTTCGATGGACAATTAGTCACATAATGTCCCATATCGTGACAATTAAAGCATCTCACTTGAGACATGTCATCCTTCTTCCCTCCATGAGAATAATTCGATTTGAAATGGGAAACCTTCCCCTTCCCTTTCCTTGCCTTACTTGCTAAGGCTAGATTTTCTTCATCATCATTCTTGGATGAAGAACCATCTCATGTGCTCCTCCTGATCTCCTCCTGCATAAGATCTGGCAGTTTCTCCCTTCCATTCACAGAGTCCTGGTAGTTATTCCAACTCTTTGGAAGGCCAAGGAGGGTGAGGCTCATCATATCATTACCGACAATAGTTATTCCCACACTAGCAAGCTCATCTCTGTAGGTGGTGAGCTTGTTCAGATATGTGGAAATAGTATTGCCCTTCTCCATCTTGATTCTTCGAAGCTTATCCTTGAGCACCAATTTCCTTTGGTTGCTACTGCTCTGGTAGAGGTCCTTCATTGTCTTCCACATTGAAAATGGAGTATCCTTCCCATGGAGACTCAAGACAATATGGTCTCGAACTCCCTCAAGGATGATCCATCTTGCCTTCGCCACACACTTCTTCCACTCAACCAACTCTTGTGCATTAGTAGAAGCTAGCTTTGGGATTTCTTGATCAATCAATTCCTTCAAGCCATTATCTTCTAATACAGCCTCCATTCTATCTTTCCATGCTATGTAATTTGAGCTACCTTCCAAGGCATACTCAAGTCTCAAGCCATAGAACACCATTGGCATACCTTGAAGTATGATATGAATTCGATTTGCACCTGCAACCCGAACTTCAAAATTCAAATTCTCTTCTCAGTATATGTTCACAGCTCCAATACCATGTATAAAATTTCTACAAATCCAGCTCTAGTACCATGTAGAAAATTTCTACAAATCCAACTCTGATACCATGTAGAAATTATGATGGTAGGTTAACCCGATAATGCAATATAAATCAAAGCAGAACACTATAAAGTACTTCTACTATCAATTTGTGGAAGCTTAAAAATTGAGTTGAATAATATAACTAGAAGAAGAAGAATCAAATCACAATACACATGAAAATACTTTGGGGAAAGCCTCAGCTAAAAACCCCACACTATTGTGTTATCATACATGGTGGAAATACATAGGAATTATAGAAAGCCTTCGATCTCACAACTAGCCAGCTCTCGATACAATCCTCACAGATGCTCACAGGCAATCTTGGCTTCTCTCTAGCCTTCCTCTCTGCCCTCCAAGCTCCTATTTCCTTGCATTGTTCCTTGTGGATGATTCACTTTCAACCGAGTGGAAAACCTCCTTTCAAAACTGTGCAATCCTCAAGGATTAAATCCTTGACTACATGCAAGAGTTTTCTACATGAGAAAACACATGCAACTGATAGTACATTGTCCTTGACTTTAATCTCAACTGGGTCTTTCTCAGAATATACATGCATGAGTTTATGATGAGGGAATCTTTAGTTAACTGGAGTAGCATTAGTTGAGTTCATGCATGCATCAACTAACTGTTAACTCTCTATTAGTTCCTCAAATAGTTTGGAACTAATTTAACTTGACTTAACTCAGTAAGCTGAGATAACTAATTACAACTCAAATATAACTCAATCTTATCTCCTTAATTTAAGGGATAACTCTTGCATGACTTTAGAAAGATTTCTAAATTGAATTTCTCCAACTAATTAATTTAAAATAAATTAATTAATTATTTCCAAGTAGTTGTTAAGACTAAATTCGATTTTAATTCATAATTTAATTCAAGTACAAATTAAATTGGAATATTCTTGTTTCCATATTTCAACATATAGTGGAGATACATCTTACCCTGCCTATGCTATGGAAATGCAAGAAATCAACCTCAGGTCTGGAAGAGTGCTTCCAGATAATCAACCTCCATCTCCATCTGAGGAGATTGAAGAGGAAAAGAAAGAGACCGCTCCTCAAGCCAATCCACCTCCTTTTCCTAAGAGACTAATCCACCCTAGCCAGCACTACCCAGAAGAGACTGAAGTTCTAGGTGAATTGAAAAAATTTTGTTTCAAAATCCCACTCCTCCAAGCTATCATGGATGTCCCCATCTAAAACAAGTTAATCAAGGAGAGATAATCCAAACATCCTAGGTAAAGGAAGAAAGACACCCATACCATTAATGTCATTAGACAACTGTCTGACTTAATGTTGGGGAGAGTGATTTTCCCGAAGTATCTAAACCCTGGAATTCCTATGGTAGATGTGCACATTGATGGTATCATTGTCCCCCATACCTTGATTGATCTTGGGGATTCCCTCAATGCGATGACTAAGGATACTATTCTTAAATTGAATCTCCAAGGATCATTAATGAAGACCACAACAGTCTTGCAACTTGCAAACAGATCCACAGTAGCTCCTGGGGGAGTTTTTGAGGATGTGATGGTCTCCATTGATTCATGGGAATACCCTGCTAACTTCTTAGTTCTCCAACCTAAGACAAGGTTCAATGGTTATCCTCTCATCCTTGGAAGGCCAGGGCTAGCCATTGTTGATGCTTACATAAGTTGCAGGGTTGGGAATATGACCATTAAAAATGGGCATTTTTCCAAACAATTGGTCTTGTACCCTTCTACTGAACCATCTGTAGAGAATGAATTACCTTTATGGTTGGAAGAGGAGGAGGACAATGAATTCTACTCTACCACATCTTACCTAGTTTTTTGCCCTATATGCTACTCTATGAGGGCGCAACCTGATGAAGACAACTTGATTGATCAAATCCTCCAGAATGAGCCCCCCAACACCATTTCCCTTGATGAGTTAGTAAAGAAAGGTGAAGAT
>APFE031624755.1:25646-37879 GCA_000404065.3 Pinus taeda | reverse complement strand
ATTTTCTAAGGAATGGTTTGAAAATTGAATTCATCAAACTTTGAAATGTTGAAGGTGCATTGGTAAGGCCAAAAGGCAAGACCAAAAATTCATAATGATCCTCATGAGTTCTAAATGTTGTTTTCAGAATGTCTTCAATATTCAATCTGATTTGATGATACCCTGAACGAAGACCCAACTTGGTGAAGTAAATTGATCCATGCAATTCATCCAGTAATTCATCAATGACAAGAATGCTGAACTTATCTTTAATAGTGAGCTTGTTGAGCTCCCTATAATCCGGACACATGCGCCATGATCCATCCTTCTTGTGCACCAATACTGCTGGAGTAGAGAAAGAACTTTGACTTGGTTGAATTATACCAGCCTCTAGCATTTCTGCAACCATACGTTCAATTTCACTCTTTTGGGCATAGGGATATTTGTACAGCTTGATGTTTGGAGGAACCCTTCTTGGAATCAGATGAATAGCATGATCATGATCACGAATAGGTGGGAGACCTTTGGGAGTCTCAAATACCTTGGAATGATTGTCCAAGAATTTTTGGAGATATGGAGAAATAGATGATTCCAATGTGGAAACATCTAGCGAACACAATTGTGCAATTACACCTCTTTGTTCCTTGTTAAGAAGCTTTGTCATACCATTAGAGCTGATTATCTTTCCCAGTTTCCCTGCAATACCCCTTAATACAACTTCCTTTCCTTAGAAAATTTCATGAAAAGTTCTTGAAAATTAAAAGCTATTGTACCCAAGGATTGCAGCCATTGGACTCCTAATACAACATCAGCACCTCCCATTGAATGGAAAGCATTGGGCTAGTCAATACATATTCTCCCATGGATAGCTTGATATTATGGCACTTTCAGCAATTTATTGTTCCTACATTTGAAACCATCACTTGACACTCTGGTGCTGGATATAAGAAGCAATTCAATTCTTTGCTACCTTACAATGAATAAAATTGTGGGTACTTCCTGAATCAATCAACACTATTACCTTTTTCTTCTTGATTTGTCCTTCTATCTTGATAGTTTGAGGAGTGGTAATTCCAGCCAATGCATTACAAGATATGGTCGGATTCATTTGTTCTTCATCTAGGCTTTGTTCCTGGAGTATATCCTCTTCTTTTGACCTTTCTTGCTCCTTTTCTTCTTCCTCTTCACAATCTATGTAGAATAATTCCTTCTTAGCACACTTATGACCTTTAGTGTATTTCCTATCACAACTGTAACAAAGCCCTTTTGCTCTTTTTTCTTTCAATTGTTGTGGTGTCAACCTTATAGGTTGTGGAAGACTAGAGGCAACAACACTTCCATCTTTATAGTTATGAGTGGTGTGCTTCTTGGTTGCCATAATTTTGCTTTCCATTTTTCTTGCTAACCTGAATGCCTTCTCTAATGAATCAGGTTCCCAAAGGTGAACATCATGTTGGACATTATCCTTTAAAGACCCCATGAACACATCAATCCTATGCTCCTCTGGAATATCTTTTACCCTTATGTTCAATTTTTGGAACTCCTCAATGTGCTCCATTATTGAACCCTTTTGTTTGAGACTTATCAATTGGCTAAAAAAAGTGTTGCTTTTTGTATCCTCATAATGTGACGTCAATTATTCCATAAAATTGCCCAAGTGATAAATTTTTACGAGAGCAAAGCCATTGATACCATACAAACTGATTTCGTTCCAAATATAAAGTTGCCATACGTACCTTTTGTGTTTTTGCACATTATTGAGATCGAAAAATTGCTCCATCTGTAATATCCATGTTGCGGGATCCTTGCCATCAAACTTCCTCATATCGATTTTTGGAATATGGTGGGTCTTCCATCCAACATTAGAGTCTATGGAAATGATTAACATTTCTTTTTTTCGCATCATGAGTTTCCTTTACTACCTTTTCACCATTAGTAAGTATTTCTTGTAGAAAATTTGTCAAATCTGTCTTCAAATCTGCCATTTCTGTCTTCAAATCTACCATGTCTCCCTTCAAATCTGTCTTCAAATCTATCTTCAAATCATCCATCTTAGCTTTCACGCCCTTTATCTTAGATTCGACACCATTTATCTTAGCTTCTGTTAGCTTTTGTGAGAGTGACATTTGTTGCACTCGGTCTTGTAATTTTGATATATCATGTAGCATTTTTTCCTCTTCTTCATGAGTCATGCTAGAGATTTTAGGTGGCTTACTAGGTGTTTGCATTTTCTTTCCTTAGGGCATCAATTACCAATAATAATTCTCTACTATGCCCTTTGAATTCCTTCAAAATAGATTTTCAAACCAAGCTTAAGCAAAAATATAAAACAATCTACACATCTTTTTTCACTTTGTAGGAGCTCGATATTGCCTTTGAAGTATCTCTGTACTTTCGGATCATCCAGTTCTGAAATTGTGACCTATAGTAGCCCTTTGTGTCCTCTTTCCAATGCCAATAGTCTAATCCAAATTGGGTTCTCCAAGGAAGATTATGCGAAATCTCCCACAGTGACCTGATTATAGACTAGTTCAGTAGAGTGAACTTGTGCAACGTGCCACGAGTCACTGTTTCAACCTTTGGCTCTGAAAAATATTTACAAGAAACTAAAATACGTCCTATTTCTAAAACTTCTTATGAAATTTCAATCCGATGCTCAGAGAGAAAGTTATGATGGTTTTCCCCAGGTCACCTGTTTGGAATGTAATTTAGGAGTCTGCAAAAAGACCAAATTCCTCAGATCATATCTTCGTAAATATAGCACGAAAGACTCTGAATTCAGACCCAAGGTTCAGTGTGATTTCTTCTCAAATGGTTTTTTTTTAGCTTCTGAAATGTTGTAGAAAAAAAGATATAGTGAAAATGCCACGATGATCTATTTGGAGTAGCGAAACCCTAGAATCCAAAGCTCTGATACCAAATGTTATGAAACCAGCTCAAAAAAGATAGAAAAGATAGATCAACACCTTAGAATTCAGCTTCTTCGAGGGTGCAACCTCCTTTACATTACATAAATGAACAATTCTTGGATGATTCAAATGACAAAACCTCCTTTCTATATATAGCAGTCTAAGGAGTCACAATATAACCTAGCCGACCTAACAATAATAATATAAAGCCACAAAAATAACAATAGAGGGATTCTATGGGGCACAGTAATAACAATATGGGGACAATAGGGGCACAACGATATCAATAAGGGATACAAATACAATAGTAATGGGGTAATCACTAGTATTATAGGGACCCAACAGTGACTGTCCCATGCATGTATCTCAAAATGTGTTTGGCAACAACCCAATGTCATGGAGAGGCTTAGTCATAAATTGAATCAATGTGTTCACTGCATATCATATGTCTGGATGGGTGTTCACTAAGAACATCAAAGCCCCAATCAATTGTCTATACTCGGATGGATTCACCAAATCTAGTCCTGCAACTTATCCACATAGATTCTTGAAATTCATTTCCATTGGTTTGGGCAAGGACTTGCATTCTTTCATTCCAATTTTCTCCAACAACTTCCCGGTATATTTTCCCTATGAAAGGAAAATCTCATCAGGCATTTGCCACACCTCAAGGCCTAGGAAGTAGTGCATGAGTCCAAGGTCCTTCATCTCGAATTTAGAGGCTAGCTCCCTCTTGCACTCGATCATCAAGGGCTCACTACCTTCCTGAAATAGAGTTTGGTATCTGCAATGCTTATTGTGAATCCAAGATTCACTAGGTAGCTATCTATGTGGGCATACCATGCTATGAGGGCTTGCTTCAAGCCATACTATTCCTTCTTCAACCTATAAATGTGTGTCTTCCGATCCTCCACTTCAAATCCCTAGGGATGATCAACGTAAAATTCTTCTTATAACATGCCATGGAGGAATGTTGTCTCCATGTCCATCTGATTAAGGGTCCATCCTTGACTTGTGGAAAGGAAACTATCGATTGAATTGTGGTGTATCAATCCATAGGAGAAAATATATCATCATAATATTCTTCCTCTTTCTTGGAGAATCCTCTTGCTACAGACCTTGCCTTATATTTCTAAATACTTCCATTGGCTCCATGCTTTATATTGAATAACGATTGGTTTCCCCTTCGGTCTCAGCATAACATCCCATGCATCATTCTTTATAATTTATTCATATTCTTCAGCCATAGAATCCTTCCAAAATTTTTCTTTCACGACTTCTTCAAAGATGGGAGGCTCAACGTGAATCATATTTCTCATCGCTACAACATATCCCTATTACCTACATGAATTCCTACTTTCTCTAAAAGTCCCCTTGGAAGGAATATGTCTCTCGACATCCTATAATGTGTTGCGAAGCCAAAGTGGTATCTTCCTAGCAGGGGGAATCACATGGAGGAGGATCCAAGGGGTCCATGGGATCATAAACAATGTCGCTCTCAGATTCAAGCATGAAATGACCTTCTAAACTATCCATATCATCACTTTCCTTGTCAGAAGGAGGAGGTGGAGGAAGGTCCCCTGCTTTCCCAAGGGTAACATCTTCATTAAGCGTTACATCCCTACTCATTTCAACCTTCTTTCGACTAGGAATATATATTCTAAATTCTTTGGAATCTTCACAATATCTAATAAACATACCTTTTCTTGCAGTGACTTCCAACTTGTCTCTTTTGTCTTTTGGCACATGGAAATATATGGGGAAACCAAAAGGCTTGACACCTGTGAATACTTCTTCAAGAGCCTTATTGTCCAATTCTTGATGAGGCACCTTGTTTTGAACATATATTGTTATATTCATTTCTTCACCCTAAAGGAACTTCAATAACTTTTGATCATGGAGCATGGCTCGAGAAGATTCCACAATAGACCTATTCTTTCTCTTAGCCACTCAATTTTGTTCAGGATTATATGGCACAATTGTCTCCTTCTTGATACCTTCCTTCTTGCAAAAATCAATGAATTCATTTGAAATGTACTCTCCACCATTGTCAAACTTGAAGATCTTAATTTTCTTCCCTGCTTGATTTTTGACCAAAGCCTTGAATTCCTTGAACATATCAAAGGCCTCATCCTTTTGCTCCAAGTAATATATCCAAATATTCCTCGAGAAATCATCAATGAAGGTAATGTAGTAGAGATGACCACCAAGAGAATATATAGGCATCGGTTTACATATGTCAAAATGGATGAGTTGGAGGATGTCATTAGTCTTGTTCTTTCTATAGGGGAATGGTCCCCTTGTCTTCTTTCCATTGGCACATCCAAGATATACTACATCATGTTGAGATTCAACATCAGTACTCCTAGAGACCAACTTCTTCAATTTAGGAAGAGCTTCATAGTGGAGATGAGAAAATATTTAGTGCCACAACTCACTTTGATGATTAGTATCATGGACCATTGCTAGAAGGGGTCTTGCAGTGACTCTATAGAGTCTTTCAAATCTAGATCCCAATGTGAAGGTACCTCTCATAGGGATTCCATAGGCCAAGTAAGTAATTTTCCCTTGTTGAAGGCGACTCTCATTCCTTTGTCCTCCAAAGCATATTTAGATACCAAATTCTTCTTCAATCCTAACACATACATCACATAATGAAGCAAAAAATATTCTCCAAAGTCCAAATGAAATTTAATAGAACCAGAGGCCTTAACGGGATGAGTGGAGTTGTCTCTGAGAATAATCTTCAAATTTGACTCCCTCTTTACCAAGTTAGAGAGAACCTACTTATAACTAACGAAATGATGAGAGGCCCCACTATAAACCAACCAACTATCCTAGGTATCTAGCAGAGAGGAACTAGAAAATGTAGAAAAAAAGTTATATTTAGATTGATTAGTAGCAACATTATTTTCATACTTGGTATTTCTTGATTCCTTGGAGGATGATGAACTTCATCGTGATCATTCGGATCATATATTATTCTTATTTCATTTCTTTCATTATGATAATTCCCTCAGTCATCTCCTCTTCTTTTATTATTAAACTTGTTATGGTTGCTTCTAGTGTTGTATTGTGGAGCATTGTTCTTCTCAGGGAAGTCTCGAGCATAGTGACCTTTCTTGTGACAATTGTAGACTTCAATGTGCAACGATTCCTTGTTTCTTCCATTCCTTCTATTAGAATTTCTAGGAGGAGGCTTCCTTGAACTTGAGGAGCCTCCTTTTACTTTATTTTTCATGTTCTGAGCAAAGAAAGCAGTGGGCTCTCATTCTTCATGTTTTTGTATCCTGCCTCTTGAGATCATTCTTGATTCTTCTTGAGTAAGTTTTCCAATGATCTCATCGAATGAAAGGAAAGTATTGTTGTTTCTTATGGTGTTAATTAAAGTTTCCAAAATAGGAAGGATACCTAGAAGAGTTACCGAGACCAACTCCCTGTCAAACATAGTTTCCCCAACTCTTTGCAATTGATCTTTAAGACGAGATATCCTCATGATATAGGATTGCATAATTTCTCCTTTATTCATATTCATATCTTTGAGTTGATATTTCAAGGAGATGATTTCATTCAAATTGTTGACATCATACATGTCGACAAACTTATCATACAACTCCTTAGACTTCTTCAAATTTCCAACATATGCAAGTAAATGATCTTGCAAACCATCAACAATAATTTTCTTTACTTTTAACTCACCTTTGTTGTACTTGTTCTTGGAAACAATGGGAAAATTTTCTGGAGGCTCAAGAACTTTTCCTTGAATGTACTCCAAGACATCATTGTCATTCAATATGATTTCCAAGCTAATTTTCCAAGCAACAAAGTTTGATGAGTTACCCAGCTTCTCATTTTCCTTGAAGTAAGAGGCAGACATCTTGATTTGATTATATAGGCGCCTTCAACTTTTCAAAACATGATTGATTCAACCCTTGTCTCCTTTGGGCTTATTCTTCACCTTAGTTCTGATACCATCCTAATTTTCCTGTTGCTCTAAGATATTTGAATTACTTTAATCCAATTCTCTTCTTCATTAGAAATATTTTCACTAACAATTTACTCCTCCAATAATCAATTTAGTAACTAAAGATAGAACAGGAAATGCAATGACAATAAGAGACCATCAACACATTGACAAGAGATACCAATTTGGTCAAAGACTAAGGAAAAACCCCACAAGGGGGAAAACCCTTTGAAATTCTTATTTTATTATATTTTTATAAAATGTTTAGCAGAAAGTACAATGAGCCCAAGTCCATAAATACAAATGAACTCAAAGATTGACTTATCAAACAATAAAACCAACCAAACTCCAAAATATGAGCCAATATCCAAATTTGGTCAAAGTCAACGGTAGTAAAATTTAATGACAAAAATAATAGAAAATAGTCAATAGTTAAAAATCCTTGAAATGAACTCAATCAACCGCAAAAAAATGTGGCTTGATCAGGTGGTCAAAGTTCCTAGAAAACAATGCCAAAATTCTCCTCCAATCTTGGTCAAAGTCAAAGTCAAAGGAAGCTGAAACCCTAGTTGCGGGTTTGAAGTCATCCATAGTCAAAATTCCCAGAAAATATTGATTTGTGTGCCTAGAAATTCAACCCTCCAAAATAGTCCAAGAACCCAAGTCAAAATTAGTCAAACCATGCCAAATCTCTAAAAGTAAAAAAAAGTCAAAGTTTTGGTCAAAACAGAATTTGGCCTCCTATAATTTATTCTTCCCATTGCTCACACATGTGAAGAGATTCTTGCAATTTCATATGTATCAAACCATATGAAGAAGAGAGATTTGTGTGATGAATGAATGTCTAAATGAGCTTGAGGTGACCTTAATTTATAGGCGTATAGTCTAAGAACGCAAGTCAAAATTGGTCAAACCATGCCAAATCTCTAAAAGTAAAAAAAAGTAAAAGTGTTGTTCAAAACATAGTTTGGCCTCCTACAATTTCTTCTACCTCTTGCTCACACGTGTGAAGAGACTCATGCAATTTCAGATGTATCAAACCATATGAAGAAGAGAGATTTGTGTGATGAATGAATGCCCAAATAAGCTTGAGGTGACCTTAATTTATAGGCATTGGAGGAGGGCTTAATTAACCTCTAGGCGGACTTGATTAATTGTGACATTGCGGGCTTCATTCAAAAATATACTTTCACTTATTCAAATCCAGCGCTTCAAAGGTCAAATTTGATCGTCTTGGAAAGAGGAATCTAGTCCAATGTTTGGAAATTTCACTAAGCTTCCAAATTAACATTTCCAAATATCAGACACTCTCTATAACCTTTCTTTGTGTATTTAGATCAATACATGCACATAAGAATTCCATACACCAATCTAAAAGTTTCATTTTCATGTTACTAAATCAACAACCATGTGCACATTCAATCACTCCATCGACCTTGTATTTCCTTTTAAATGAACCAATGATTTAGTTTATTGACCAGATCAACACAATAATTACATATCAAACCAACAATACATTCATTGCATTTGATCCTTGCTACAAAAGTTTTGTTGACACATAAATCACACATCCAATTATATTAACACACTCTATAGGCAAGGAATGTGCATGGACATATTTAAAATAATTCATTAAATCGATCAAGCCACTCACTCGCACTAGATTCATTTATTTTAACTCATTATCAATCTCAGGATCATTTGAAAATTCATGTCTTCATCAAAAGATAAAAGTAAACCATTAATGCATGAAGTTTTGCAATAGAGTGTGTATATGCTTAGCTCATAGGATTAGGGATTAGAAATGCCTCTATCCAAAAATATGCCCAACAAGGACTCGCAGTAGCCTCAGGACTTGCAGCTCAGTGCATAAGTGTAACCTTAAGCATGTGAGTATCCTAGCGAAGAACCATAACCCATAAACAAACATAATAATTAAGATAAAACCCTTCTTCAAGCTTCTACTTTAGATATATGAGATTACTTAATACCACAGATGAATACATAGATAACTCGCTCTTGATTGCATACCTTTATTGGGAAAATAAGTCTCCTTATATACTGAAAAGGAGGGCTTCTATGTAGGTAGGAGGGATCATTAAATTCAAATTTTAGTAATTGGAACCAAAACCCCACAATTAATGAAGCTGAATTGACCGAGGAATTGAAACTATTTTAGTTGTAAGAAATATCTTATATGGTGTGACTTGAGCTGTCAATTTCTCCTTGCAATTTTCTAAGACCAAACTTTATTACGATCTTGAATACCATGTGGACTGTGCATAATCTTGAATGGACCAAGTGAGATGAAATCTTTGGATACTATGACCATGCTTGGGGGCTTTGATATTTCGAAACGTATATTTCTTAAACTGTGAGGATCCTTAAGTAATTCCACATGCCATTAGAATTGGTATGACAAGGACAATCATCTTATGTTTGTCTCATTTGCAACTTCACTGGTTTGCTTAGCTAAACTCTTCCCCAAATGAGGGACACATAGTAGGGGCTAGTTATCTTCTAGGACTTTTTTTCCATTAGAGCTTCCAAATGATGCAACTAAGAGGTTTTAAAAACCAATGTTTTCATCAATGACAACATTATTCAAAAACATCACCATTTTTGCATGTTGGAGTGTGTTTTTTTTTTCTAGACTTTTCATAGTTATGATATTTGGTTTTAATTCCATGGTTGAAAAATGTCGTAACTTTAACCCTGAAATGGAAAAAAAATGATGCTATATTTGTAAAAACCTACCCCACATTTTTCCATGCTTTTGCAAATCTGAAAGGTTTTGGAAGTGTTAGTGTCGGTCTTGAGCCCTCCATCGGTGATCAAAAGCTCTTTGCATATGCATATGTAGGTGTCTCATCAGCATCAGTTTTGCATCCCGTTAGGCATGCCATAACACTGATGGAGGAGTTGGTCTTGTTCCCTTCTTGGCTTTGCTGGAATCAGGTCATATCATTTGAAAAAACTTGTGTCACACCTGTTTCATTTTTGTCTTGAAATCCCAAGTCTAGGTCTAGGGTTTCGGTCAAAATCACTGCAAGGTCATGAGTCAAAAGTCTAATAGTCCCGAGAAAGCCAGAAGGAGGTATGTAATATGTTCCAGTGATATTTTTCATTAGCTACAGCTCATTTATACCTTGGATTTAAAAATTCTGTTTTTAAACCCAAGGTCATGTGAAATTTGCAAAAATAAGGAAAATTTTCAAAAATCTTCAGAATGCCGGCAACAACCCTGGTTTCCTCGCCAGAGTCCATCAGATAATCAACTTGCAAAAAGAACCAAGTGAAAACACTCAAAAGATCAATTTCAGGCAAAGTGAAACTTAAAAAACAGTGTTAAATTAAATGTCAAAACATACAACATTAGAAAGTGGGTTTGATGATTTAATTTTTCTAATGTTGACCTATAAAGACTAAAAATCCCTCTTCATGGCCTCATTATGCATTTGCAAACTTGCAAGACACAAGAGAGAGCAAAGGAAGGCGATTTTGCAGCATTTCGGGCATTTTCTGAGGTGCGACCACTCGAAGCTGGGGTGCAACCAGTTGGGCGGGGTGTGACCACTCAGCGCCACTCCCAGAGTGTATTTTCAGAACTGGTGCGACCACTCAGAGAGGTGCGACCACTCGAGCCTGGGGTGCGACCACTCGGCCTGTGTTTGCCAGAAAATTGCTAAAACAATTAAATCGCCCTCCCAAGTGCCAAATCGACCAGGTAGGCTCTCAATTAATCAATGATGCCAAGTGATGATTGAATGATGAAGTGTCCAATGGTTTTCTCCTTTAAAAATTTGCAAGAGAAACGGTGAATTTAGCTGTTGTTAATGTAGGCAATTATGCTAGGGTTTGTGTGTTGTCTCAAGGTTAAGTCCCTCTTATCCCATCCTTGTTTCCTTTTAAATTAATTTCACAAATATTGATACATGTTTATCTTTTATTTCACTTATTTCATTTGCAAGAAATACAAAGTTTCCCATCCCATATTCCTTCAAAATCTACCCAAATCCCTTCACAAAACCCTAATGCCCTTCATATTCCAAACAAACCCTAAATGCCCTTCCCACTTCCCACAGCAAACAAACTAAATGGACCAACAACAAGGAAACAAAACAAAAGAATAAAATATATATATATATATATATAAAAAAAATTGATGTGAAAAGAAAAATAACAATAAAATGCCAAAATGACCCAAATATGAAAAACAGAGATATTGTTGGGTATAAAAAAGAGGCAGGCTGCTGTTATGATATTTATAAAAAGAAAAATTAAAGAATATAGCTGTATATATTCTGAAAATGGACATATTGCTGTGGTTTTGGTCTACAAAATTATGTTGCTGTGCTTCCAAAAAACAAACCTTGTTTTCCCCTTTTTATCATTCCCTTTTGAAGTTGTCAATCTCCTTTTGACAAAAATGCAAATGAAGCCCTCTTCCCCTATGACCAAATGTATGTGAATCCCTTTCAAATAACAGTTTGCTTCATGATGTACATTAAAGGACACATTGACGGACAAAAACTCAAATGAATAATGTGGTCTCATACCCCCCCTGTTGAAATATATGTTCTTTCCCTCGGTCACCTATCATACATGTTTTCCCTTATGATAAAATCCTAATAAGGTATTTCGTTGCAAATGATTTCCTGAAAGATGAGATGATATGTTAACATTTTGTGAAATATCCCTAAAAATCCCTGTTTTTATTTCCCATTCCTTATTAAAAATCCCTCCCCTAACATTTCCCTTATGATTTTTTCCCCTTGAAAACAACATACTTCTCAGCATTTTGCAGGCAGAGGCAGCAGTTCTATTTATCTTTCAGCTTGCTCGTCTTGTTCCAAAACCATGTCGGACACCGAGAGTTATGAGCCAGGTGATGACCATTCATCATCTACAGAGGTGGAGGTACAGCAGAGGCTTCCTAAGAAAAGTGGTCACCATAGGAGACAGGAACCTACTTCTTTGGCAGCATTGCAGGCTTGTCCTTTAGCAATGAATGGTTTTCGGTACATGTCATGTTTTCAGTTCTGTGAGAGGCTTGCTCAGATTCAGCATCATAGTAAGTTGGCCCGTTTATTTGTTTTGCACCTTCATGATGGTCAGGTCACTCTTGCAGGGGTGAATTTTATACTATCTCCAGAGATGATTTCAGAGGCTACCGGGATACCGAATGTGGGAGAGGTGTGGCCCAAGCGCAAATTGCTAAATTTTGTTTATTTTGAGCCATATGTCAGGCCAGCATTTGTGAGTCACTTGTCAGGAGTCTTTCCTTTTAGATTCCTCCGGGCGGAGTATGCTTCGATCATGAGGCTTATCATGCAGTACTTTACATGTGAGGGAAGATTTTCACAGGTCTTCTCTTGTCA
>APFE031624755.1:0-22785 GCA_000404065.3 Pinus taeda | reverse complement strand
AAAAACTTTAAATCAACCCTCCTTATCAATTTACTAGCCTAAAATCCTTGTTCCTAATTGGTCAAACTCATCCTATTGAAAAATCCACCAAGTTTGACCTGAGAGAGCCTTCTCATACCTCGTAGGGCTAGCTACGAGGTGAAATGGTTTGATGTAGCTTTGAGGTTTGTCTATCTCAGCCTAGGTGAAATCTCAAGTGCTAACAGGAAGATGTCTGGATTAACCTCAACTTGCTTTTCTTGAGCTTTCGCAAGCCTTTGGTGTGATTCAATCAACCTCTCGTTATATACCTTTCAACTTACAAATATGCCTTCAAAATTCTCAATGTATATGCTACATCAGGAGAGTCTCCCTCTTTTTGTTGTTCAACTGGCTTCTCCCATCCCACTAATGTCTCTTCTGGCTTATACGGGGAGTCATATGAATTGTTCTCAATCATTCTGGTCTTAGTCAAGCCTACAATGATTTCAAGTCTTAGCTCAATTAGTATGTCTTTGAGCACATTCACATGAGGAGGAGATTGTTTGGAACAAAAAAAAGTGAGTGGTCTTGCCTTTATGCAATATGACCTTCCATCAAGGAACAACTAGTTGGACAAAATTCTTGATTTAGATGACATTGTTTTGGATGATATTGATCTAACTCAAAATGAGTGGTGGATACTCAATTGATAGAATTTAATGATGACTTTGGGTTAATGGGCTTGAAAAAATTTCCTCTAATAGTACAGACAAGAAGCACTAGTACCATTACCCATGACCTTATACCTTGAAACTCATTGTGATGATGTAGATGAGGATCCCATTATTAGTGGTGGGATGAGTTTAATGATTGATCATTATATTATGTTGTTATTCATTGTAGCTTGTAACATGAAGTCTTTTGAATTTTTGAAGCCAATTAGGTCCTCAATATATATATATATATATATATATATATAGTATATATATATATATTATATATATATTATATATTATATATATATATATAATATACATAATACACACACACACACGCACACACACACACATATATATGGCATTTGTTAAATTCACTCATACATGCTAACACATTAGCAAACTTTAAATCTTAAGTATTGGTACCTATTTGACCCTTGGCTAGTTTTGTTTTTAAAAATTTCTATGCATGCAATTGGTGATATCCATTAATCACTAATATTAATGTTTTGAAAATGTGGTATGGATCCTTAATAGTTGACATGTGAAATTTTCACATTGGTAAACAAGTAATGCCAACAAATATGTATTGTGCGCAGTTCTCGTTGGCATTTGCAATGAACAAGAAACCCATAATTTAAACAACTAGCATCCATTTTCATGCAAGGAAATTATGGAATAATTGTTATATATGTCGTACTAAGAACTTTTCGCATGGAGCATTATAATTGAGCAGGAATTCACATCTTTTAAATGACATTAATTGTTTGGAAACATGTTTGAGTAAGGCTTTATTAGTGCATGCATGCTTTCACAAGATAAATACAAGTATAGGATAGGATAAATACATTGTCGTTATTTGACTCTTTAGTGATGGCTTGAAAAAATATAAAATTAGGTTCAAATTTTTAGTAAGTTTTTTGTTATTATCCATTGTGGGTGAGATGGTGTATAGTGATGTTTGTTTTAGTAAAATTGTCACTTCCTTGAGCTCTAGAAGGAAGGTATGCAACATTTGAGAATTATGTTTGGAGATGTAGAAGGAATGCATGGAATGCTTCACTCTATGTCATTATTGGAATGATAAGCATATTAAATAACTAGGATGAGATGGATAAACTCTTTGTAAAGTTGGACTAGGACTTTCTAATCTTAAGGTGTCAAAGTTGACCAAAAGGGCCATTATATAATATTAAATGTTAAACAAAATGTATAAATAAATGCTATGTGAATTCTTTCCTTTTGAACTAATGCGTAATCTTATATTTCACTTATGTTGTATATTTCATGTTTCAGTCCACTCCTATTAGCACTAATGATAGTGTCCAATGACATATTTCCATTTGGTTAGTCGTATTTTCCTTCTTTTTACCAATCTTTTCAATTGTTCTTATGAAGGAATGTTTCTTGTCACTTTCCCTTGGAGATGGGATTCTGAGGGCAATTACTATCCCATGATATTGAACATATTGAAGGAATTGGTTAATATGGAGACTTGAAATGTATTTATGAATAGGTTATTAGCAAAAAACGTTAAATAAATGAATAATCTAGTAAGAAAAGATGAAAACACTATGTAGAGAGAAAAATTTAGTGTAAACATGTTTTTGTTGTTGATATGTTGATCATTCAAATCTCTTTTTACTTCTACTTCAACCATGTTTTTTGGTTTAACATAGTGAAAGATACAAAACTTAAGAAATTCATGAAATTGTGATATTTGAAAAAAAAGGAAAATCAAACAAATTGAGATATTGTTAATTATCATTTTCAAAAACCATGTCCACTTCCTATCAAATAATTTCCTTTTTCTTGACATATTTGTTAACTTATCCAAAAACATACTAAGTGGTGTGTTGTAAGTAGTCAATTTCCTCAGTGATTTATATCTCAAATTTCAAAACAAACATAGTAGAGTAGTAAATGTTTATTTTATAATTTTGCATCTACTTTGCTGCACTCAAATTCTTATTAGATTTGGATGATTATATTGATAAATTTTACTGAAGTATTCTGCATGATTATTGAAGTAATGATTTTTTATACCTTGATAAGTAATTTGAAGTTACTTCATATTAGATAAGCTCAAAAGGTGCATCAAGATGATTATTAAAGTTGTAAAATTCATTTGAAATATCGTGGGGAGCCATAAAAATGAAGCATCTATAATTTCCTTACTAGAGATATCTAGAGTAATGTGCTAGACCATATTAACTTGTACAATCACTTAAAAATTATTAATTGAACCTTCTTAAAAGGGTGTCTAAGAAGTAGAATTGAGATCATCATGATATATAAGTTTAGAGTTTTGGATTCAAATGCGTATCAAAGTAATGATCTCAAATTCAAAAACCTCGTATTGTTACATTTAAAGTATTGTGAACACTTAAGTGATTCAACTACTTTCTAGAGGAAGAAGATGATGGGTTTTGATGGTGGACTCAAATCGATGGTCAGAAGGAAAATTTGGCAACAAAGTCCCACACAACATCAAATAAATAAATAAATAAAAATATGTGTGTGTGTGTTGCAGTTGGTGCAAATTTTTGTAGTATTTGGATTAAAATCAATTGTTATTTGATGCCAACATTAAAGGTAGACGCTAATATTAAATGTAATTAAACTGCGTTTGTTGTTTTTTATTTGGATATGATTATGTTAAAAATTATGAAAATTTTAGAAGATTTACAAATCCACTCTCAAGAAAGGGTTATATGAAGTGGGGAAATCATAGTATGAAATTTTCACGATTGCAATAAACTGGATATTTATCTTTTAACTACTGCAGTTTATTTGTCTTCTGAATTATTAATTTGGAAAACAATGATAAATTCACTATTGCAATATTCACAATAAAAATTCTACAGAATATAAAAACTGGAACTAAGAAAATATGCACACACATAAAAATTTGACATTGTTATTTTTGGACAATTGTCCTTGCAAAAACCCCAAAGGGAAAAACAATGCAACAGATGAGGGTTTTATTGTTATATGTTCTTCAGTAATTTAGGAGTACAATAATATGATTTCCCCTCACTGGAAAAGTAATTTGGAGACAATTTGTCTCATTTTTCTACTCAATCTGGCCCACTCTTGACAACTCTCACTCTCCTAGGATATTCACACTACCTTTGGGAAATGTGCACTATTTCTCTCTGAAAATTCATACAACCCCATAATCACACTCCTACAAGTCATCCTGCCTCCCTCTACCTCTGAAACCCACTCACTCTACCTCCGAACAATAGATCCAAACTCTAGCAACTGAAACATGGTCTTCTCCAGCGATTAACACTAGGAAATAAGGCTACTTGCACTAGTTGTAGCGACCTCCTTTGCAGATGAATTCAACCCCCTCTTTTTGTCTCTTTGACATTGGAAAATAATGAATAAATCTTCCTTCGGATCTCTGCTCCCAAAACTTTGTTGATCCCTCTGTCGTTTCTGCTTCTTTAGCTTCAATTGCACCATTGTTGAATACCTGCAACTGGGTAAGCAAACTACTCACAAAATACTTGGTACACTAATGTCTCTTATCCAACCCTTCAACCTTCTCTTATAATCTCTTGTTGGAGTCTCAACGACCACAATCACATCTCAACTGATGGCTAAAATAAATTTGACTTCATAAATAGAAGTCTCTAGAGAAAAATCAAACTTCCTTAATTAATTCACTTTAATTAACCAATTTTTCTAAGTTAGACTTAGGAATGTATTAATTATTTTCTAATTAATTTAATTAAGGCATCTCCAAGTCTTTTCTCACAAAATGTTTTTTGGGTTTTGGAGATCTCATGTTCCTTAGCCTTTCAGAAATCATAGAGACACGATCACATGTCCATTGCTACCATAATCTAACACTCCCTCTTAGCAAAAAATGTGTTCTCCACTATACCCATATGCTCCATAAAGTAGACAAACTTTTCCATACCTAAGGCCTTCATGAGTATATCAGCCACTTACGGGTATGTGGGAACATGTTGTAGCCTAATTGATCCACGCTACTGGTGTCTGACATTTGTGATACCTACAGTGAACACATTCCTTCACATCATCTAAATGATTTAAATCCCTATCACTAGAAACCATTGTGAAGAAAAATACACCAAATATCATTGTCCACTATGCTACCACACATACTTTGATCTCACACTGCTAATGCCTCTGTGCTAGAGTCATCATTGCACTTGTGTGTACTGATCTCTTAGATCTATTGAGTCATTGCAACTAGATCTGCAACTGTCTCTTGAGCATCTAACTGTGACTCATAACTGGCTCTACCACTGTGTCTCAAGTAATTGATTATGCCTTGCCAAGTTTTTCAATCTTCCTATGCTAAAACTATTGGGATCCCATAGCACATGTAATGATCCAACTAAAGAACACACAAAAATTGGATCTAATCTACTAATCAAACCTTCCTTGGCTAGATCTAGACCTCCTTGTTGCCCCTCCCTCGGATCCTAACAATTTGGCATATTGGAGTATCATACTCCTCCATCTAAGGATAATGTTGCAAACATAGAGAAATCATACTTCAACCTAACACAAAAATCATCGATCTTTGTTGAAGTTGTTGTCTACTTCCCCTTCTTGTCCTTCTCCCACTTTGGATATTGGTTGACGTAGTAACCAAGCTCACCACATCCAAAGCACTTGTCCTTTGATAATTCCTTTTTCATGTCTTCTTTAAAGTTGTGTCCCTAGCTAGGACCCTTCTTCGCTTTTCCCTTACCTACAAGAGTGGCATTTTCTTCTTCCTTCTCCACCTTTGGTACCTTGCCACTGCTGCTAGTAGTACTCTCATCAATATTGAGCCTCATCTCCTTCTGAATGAAATAATCCATAGGCATTCCCATTTTGGTAGCTTATCCCATCCATTAATCACTTGAACGAAGTTTTTTTCATTCCTTGGTAAACCAATTTAGAGTTATACACACCAGTCCATATTCAATGAGCTTCTCTCCAAATACTACAAGCTTATCTTTGACACCCTGAATTTTTGTGAGATAGGATGTTACATTCCCACCCTTTTGCATCTTGATGGTCCTCAAGTTATCCTTGAGTATCATGTTATGAATCTTGGAAGGATCCTGGTATAGCTTGTTGATGGCATACCACATCTCCTTTGCAATTCCCTTCTCTTTAATACACAGGACGATATGATCTTGAACTCCATCGAGGACCATCCTCTTAGCTTTAGAAATGTTCTTCTTGTAATCATGTAACCGTATAAGATTTTTTGGTACAAATACAACTGTTGTCACAAAATCCTCCATACCGTGCTCATCTAATAGGAAAATCATCTTGGTCTTCCAGATGCCAAGTTGGAGGCTTCATTCAACTTGTCTTGATCTCTAGATCTTGCTACAACCATCTCTGCGAAACTCAAAATCTGGAGATCTTTACCTCAATTCCCAACTAACAAATCACTCTGGAAATGCTAAGTTTCCTCTATAAAATTGACTCAACCTTCTTCTGTAAACTCACGCTCCTTTTTCTATGGCACACACTAGATCTTGTACCTTGCACTAGATCCTGTAACTCACTCTGGCAACTGAGAAATGCTTCTAAATTTTGTTATGATGAATATAATACCTCCCTATCTCCTCTGAAGTTATTCGCCTTCCTTCAGAAAATGGATTCAACAACCGGAAATTAATTTAGTGCTTCAAATATGTGAATTGGGTAAACTATATATTTGATCTACTTTCTTTGACCCTCTTTTTATCAATAAGTAGAAATTTCTCTGAAATTGAGAATACTAGAGACATGAAACCCTTGTGTGCTTTCTCTTCCTTTCCCTGTATTGATCTTGCTATTGGAAAACCCTTATTTTGAAAATTTATGCGCTAGATCTTCTTTGTGAATTTCTGATCTACTCACTGGAAACTCTTTTTAACAAACACACTACATGTGGCTACTTGATCAAGTGCTCAAAATTAGGCTCAAAACTTAAAGTGTCAGAATCTCTATAAACTTAGCTTTAGATCGAAGAGAGCATCATCTTGATTCCAATGGTGTGAACGACACTCGAATCCGAGCTCGTATGAAGAAGTTAGAGCGAGTCAAAATTCAAGTTTGACTTGGACAGATGGAAGGAAAATATGATGTGTTAGGGCTCTTCAATGAATCGGGAAGCATTAGTGGCAGGCTGCCATTGGACCCTGCATTTTGCAAATCACATGTCACAGGTGGGTTGGTGTTAAAAATCGGCCTTGGAACAAGCCAGGGTACGATGCGATAATCAAATTCACTCATCGCAATAGGGAAGGTAGAAAGGCATTAAAGAATCAACCTGATAGTTGCGATGTGACGATCGCCCCTGAGTAGGGAAGGGTTGCGATGCGATAATGGAAATTGCACATCGTAGAAAACAGAATTACGCATATATAAGACTGTCGATACTCCGCTGATTTCGAATTGCGAAAGGATACCAGATGCGATAAGTTTATGAGTTTTGGTTAATAGTTCCGTCGACTCCGCCATATTGCAATCGCACATCGCCTCGCCATGTTCACAAACCATTAGCTCGTCAGTTCTCGCCAATTGTGATTTGCGATGGGGCAGTCAGTTCTGAGAGATTATGGACTGCCGAGTGGTGAAAGTTTCGCTCAGTTAGTGTTTTTTGGAGCTAATTTGTAGGATCATGCCAGATTTGGAGCAATTTGTGGAATGAATAGTGGGAAAACTAGGAGAGGTCATAAATTCTTCCTTTTTCCACCAAATTGGATGCAAAAAGAGGCTAGATATCCATTTTTGGACATTTTGGACTCATGGGAGCAGGTTGTAGAAGCATTTGAGCATTATAAACACATATTTTTACACTTTTGAGCATAATAGAGAGGCCCAAGCCATTAAAGTTGGACCAAGGAGACATAGCCCATGAGGGGTGAACTCCTTTATCATGTTCCTGTTGTAATGTGTTTTTGATGATGTTATGCACATGTTTATTTTGTTGTTCAGTCTCTTATTTATGTTTAATTTCTCATAAAATTAACATAAAAACTCATTTTCACTTTCGAAAAATCATGAATCCTTAAGCACAATGAAAGAATTTTGTTTCTAATCTGAGGAGGATCTTAGCACAACAATATAATATTCTAAATCATATCATTTTGGTATCATAGCTCTAGGTTTTCTTTGTGAAAGAACGATTTAACTGTTTGCAAGTTTATGTCATGCATACAAGGTTAAAACTCAAAAGAGGAGAAGGGAAGTTGGTTGGTGTTATCACTCAGGTTGTCCCTAGGCTCCTAATAGGGATACGGCCGAGGTAACCACAAACCAATCTTCTGATTGCAGGTTCTAGCCCACCTGCAATCTGAGAGGGCTCTCTCCTTTTGTTTCAACCTTAGTTGATGATTTTAGGCTAGCTTTCTGACTTCAAGGGAGTGTTGATTGTGATTGGGAAGAAGGTAGGATTCTCAAACAAAGAGGCACTGTAAGGTGTGATAAGTTTCGAACCATTGGGCATGGAGTCACAGATTGAGGCATGCGAACGTTTTCATGGTCACAAGGGGATACAGAGCGGGATAGCCACACAGGATACAATACTCGGTCTGCTGAAAGTACGGAATGAACCTCAGGGATGAAAGGCAAAGGAGAATCATTTCATCATGCTGACAAAGAGGGGAAGTCGATGAGTGGGATCCTGGAGTAGTTAAGAATTCCTAAGACATGCACTCATATGTGAAAGAAACAACGTAAACCAGATCATTTAAGAATACAAGCTCATAACTGTTTCTGAAGAAAACATTGAAAAATGCAGAAATTGAACTTAAGGTGTATGGAACAAATCTTAAGCTATTCCTTTTTCCTGCAATTTAGAAAGGCGGAAAGGTGATAAAAAGCATAAAATAAAACAGGGGAGAGGAACACTTATTGGATCATGTAGAAGCACGGGAATTCCGTGATCATTCCTTGGCCAAGAGAAAACATCAAGTTGTTTCGCAATCCATGCTTTCAACAATCTTTGATTATGGAAAATTATGACAGTTACAGTGCGAGTCTCTGCTCAGAGAAAATGCTGGAAAGAAGACTAACCAACAACTACTACCAACCAACCAACCCCTCGCAACATTGCTTAGGGTGGTATTTATAAACAAAATATCGGGAAGACATCATTACAAATGACCTTGACAGGTCTGCTTAGAACTCTTCAAAAATATAAATGCTGCTGGAATTAAATACAAGTAAATATTTTCGGCTGCACTGGGGGCAGCTGGATCGGAACAGATGACGAGGTGGCCCTTGGGGACCAGATGCGGTGCTGCTGAATGATTGTGCTTTGGGGATGCAGTTGAGTTTTGGTGTGAATTGAATGTGCAATAATTATGATTTGAGAGCTTCAAGTAATTTCGCTCTCCTTCTATGAATCTGCTGGAAGATATTCAATTTTCTCTTGCTTCGGGCCGCTGCTCAAAATATTCACTGATACACTTTGCCGCTACATTGATGGCTTTCGCCGTCGACTGATACTCTTTGACATGCTTGATGCCTGCTGATTTGATCTGATACACTTTAAACTCTGTGACTGATATGCTGTTGTCTTTAAACCGGATCCTTTGGCACGATCGGGCGATTTTCGGGCTCTTTTGGCGTGCAATGGGCTCAGCAATCAGAAGATTCCCTGAATATTCCTCGAAATGGCCTATTTCCCGTAGCGATGCGCGATTTGCGCTGGCGGATGACGTCAGCTGTGGGTCCCTGGCACAGAAAGACGTGGTGAGAGGCTGGATGTACTGTGGTGAAGAGACTCCGATGCGATATCGCGATATCGCGTCGGCGGGGAGCGGGGGGGAATTGGTTTGGAGACTTGGCGCTTGCGAATGCCGATCACCGATATTGCGACATCGCATCAGCGGAGACGAAGAGGTGAATGGATTGGACACTCGGCGTTTGTGATAGCCGATCACCGATATCGCAATATCGCATCGGCGGGGGACGGATGGGTAATGATTTGCATGAATATGAGAGTGCGAGGTTGCGATGCGAAACGGCTTGAAGGAGGAAAGAGCAAGTAAGGGGGTGTGAACGGCATTTGAGGTTTCGGGAGGGGTCCAATTACCTCGGAGGGATTTTATACTTTGGAAGGAGTCCATAGTATCTGGGAGGTGGTTTTGGAGGTCAAGGGTTCTTGCTTAGTTTCTGATAAACTGAACAATTCCCGGGAGTTCTTATGGTTATTTTTCAACCAAGGGGGGGGATATTACATAGGGGGATTTTAATTAATATTAATAAGGGGACGGGAAGAATAGGGAGCTAAATAATAATGTTAGTGGTTAATATGGAGATGGTAAGAAAGCGCTAAGTTCGGGAGAGCTTAGGCTGTTACAAGGGGGTAGGACCATACTTTGGGAGAAAATATGGAACAACTTTCTGTTGAGACTGCAACAAGATGATGGAGCTTAGTGAAAAGAGTCGCCTTCACTAAGTGGGCCCGCAGGCTATTTTTGGCGCAAGTCTATTTTTAGACTATGTCTATTTTTAGACATATGGATCATGTCTATGGATTGCAGGTTCCTGTTTATGGATGATTGATCAAGTTGGAAAAAATAGATGGACTTCTATTTTTAGATCACAGCGGAGTGACTGCTCAGTCTAAATATAGAACAGTCAAATATTATTAGCTCATAATAATATTAGACTATAAACTTTGTCTTATTCTCTTGGAGCACTTCAGGATGAGCTACGGATGTGGTACATGCAGATCCCAGAAGGAAATACGTGGTTACCTATGGGATGACTAATATTTGCATGCAGGACTTCAGTTAGAACTCAAGTGAGTTGAGTTTAGTGGACTGGAGGTGCAGTTGATGGAGTTGTGTTCAGTTTAGCTTTGTTAAACTGGTTGTATTTAGTCTAACTGGAAAATATACTAGAGATGAGTTGGGTGAATTAGTTATTATTAATTCACAAGTTATTAACTCATAATACAACTAATGAATACATCAGTTAACTCAGTTGCATGTCAGTGCATGTTCAGTTCAGCAGGGACAGGTGTTAGAGAATCAGATTGCTATCAGTTGTGACTATAGTTGTGCATCAGATCTTGCACAATCAAGGGATTGAGTATGGCAATGAGTTTGCCCACGTATTTGCCCACATTGTAGCTTGTGCTCACGTGATTTAGCCAAGTAAATACATGGTTGCTGTGAGCCTTATCTTTCATTCTCATGAGGTTTGAGCAGTTGGAGGCAGGCAAGCAGCGAAGGAGATTTGAGCCAGTGATTGATTCAGATCTGAGCTGTATTGTTTGTAACAGAGGTGGAGATACTTGTGAGAAGTATTATGCTGTGTAATGTTACATGACTCAATCATTAATATACAGATAGTTGGGGTTTTTAGCGAGATGCTTTCCCCGGATACATACTGTGTTAATGTGTGAATGCTCTTGATGTTTTATTGTTATTGATGCTGCTATATTGATGATCAACGTAGAGGAGCTTATGTATTGTGTATGTTTTCCGCAATAGTACATGATTAGGATAATCTCCATTGAATATGTGTTAAATTATTCAAAATTTCTACAAATAATTCCCCTTTCAGCTTCGCGAGCTGAACTATACCTCGATCTATAATTTCCTTAACAACATAGGGTCCCAGCCAATGCATTTGAAATTTTCCATGGGAATTTGTAAACTTACTTTCATATAGCAACACCAAATTTTCATTCTTGAAGGTGCGCTATTTCATATGGCAATCATGCCATGGATTTTCACGGTCCTTCGGCACTTATTGATGAAATCCTGCCAAGAAGCAATCTTCTTCTAGCTCTATGAGTTGCATGAGTTGGTCCTCCGTAGTATTGCAATCAACCATGTCTATAAATTTTGCAATCTGCAAACTTGGCACAATATATTCCATGGGCATTACAACCTCCTGCCCATATATCAATATGAATGGGGTTTCTCCTGTCAACTTTTACAAGTAGTCCTATACACCCAAATGACCGTTGGTATGCGCGCAACTCAGTCATTTCGCTTTGCATTGACAATCTTTGTCAAGGAACTCTCCAAAATTTTGTTGAAGGTTTCTACGTGCCATTTATTTGAGGGTGATAAGGTGTACTCTTCTGATGATATACCTAGAATTCTTCAAGAAGTGCATCAATTGTTTCATTTAAGATGCGTGTGCCCCTACCAGTCATTAAAATCTTAAGGCGGCCAAACCGAGACAAGTTATACTCAAAGATGAAATTCATTTTTGTAGATGCACTACAACCCTTTACCGGTTGTGCCTCTACCAACTTGGTCAAGTATTGAGTCATTGTAATACTGTATCTAGCCCTTGTCTTTTTCTCTGGTGGTTTTATTGGACCAACAAAGTCTATCGCCCACTTATCAAACACCTGCAACATCACTTGCAGATTCAGTGGAAATTCATCCCTTCATGATGGTCTCCCCATCCTCTCACAAATATTGCATGCCTTGCAATCGATCTTAGAATCCTTATGCACAATAGGCCAACAAAATCTAGCATGTAGGATTTTTTGTGTAGTTTCTGTCATTGTGTAATGTCCTCTTGCTACTCCTACATGTGGTTCTCCCAAAATTTTGGGCCACTCATACTCTGGGAAATATCTGCACAATATTTCATTAGAGTCCATTTTGTATAAGCGTCCAGATATCACAGAAAAATCAATGCCCTAGACTACAGGTTCTTTCTTTTGTTGCGTCAAATATACTTTTGGGGTTGTACGCGTAGACAAAAATTGAATTATATCTGTGAAGTGATCATCTCCGACGTGAATAGAAAAGAGATGCACATCAGGCAAACCTTCCTCCAAAATTGTAGGCTAATCACAAGTCTCAATCCACGATAGGTAATTGGGACCAACATTCAAGTGCCCTAACTTCACCATTACCTCAAAATCATATTCCTCGAACAAAAACAACCACCTGCAAATCCCCCCCAAACATATGGTTGTTGACCAAGTATTTTAGAGCATAATGGTCTGTATACATTTTGAAGTGTGCTCCTAACAGATAGTGCCAGAATTTCTGTAGCATGTACACCATCGCTAGCCCTTCGTGCTCTGTGGTTAAGTAGTTCCTTTTTCCCTTTGACAACTTCTGATTCGCAAATACTATTGGGTGGTCAATATCTATTTCACCTAGTTGTGTCAACACAACACCTAGAAAAATACATGACGCATATACATGAACATGGAACTCCTTCTTCCAATCAGGGAATACTAAAATGGGTGCGGTGATCATTCTATCCTTTAAGACATCCAGACTCTTCTGGCCATCCTCATCTCAGCAAAAGGTTGCATATTTTTTGAACATTTTTTCCATTGGCATAGTTATTTGTGCATATGCTTTGAGGAACTTCTTGTAATACCTGCTATGGCCCAGTGTGGTGCACAAATTCTTAATGCTCTTTAGAGCCTCCAAATTGTCTATTAATGCAATCTTGGCAGGGTCTACCATCAATCCCTTCTTTCAAACCACATGGCCGAAGAGTATCCCATAAGGTTCACAGAATATGAACTTGTTCAAGTTAAGGGCTATATAATGTTTTTGAAAGGTATCTAGCATGAGGAGTAGACTAGCAACATGGCTCTTTACCAATCCAAACAGTGTCCAGTCATCAAAGTAGACCTCCAAAAATTTGTGGATAAATTCCTTGAAGGTTGAAATTACTACTCGCGAAAAGATTGCAGGCACATTCTTCATCCCAAAAGGCATCACTATATAATGAAAACAACCCCACTCAGTTATGAAGGTGGTTTTACTTTGATCCTCTGGCACGATCTTGATATGATGGTACCTCGAAGACCCATCCATGAAGAGGTAGGCTTCCTGCCCTCCAACATTCTCAAACACCTCGTCCATAAATGTTGTAGGGAATAGATCATGGATGCACGCATCATTCAAATTTCTCATGTATATGCATATCTGAATTTCATCATGTTGCTCCTTTTCTTAGACCACCATTGGACTCACCTTGTCTAATTCCTCCACATGTTCAATGATCCCAGCTTCGAGCATCTTATCCAATACCTTGCACACCTTTTATTTATTCTTGGGATTTAATCGGTAGGGCTGCTACTTTACTGGCTTCACATTTGGCTTCTAAGTGATCTTCATGACACCCAGATCCCCTACTATACCTTTTAGATCAGAGAAATTTGTTGGAAAAAATTTTTGATACTCGTGCAACAACTCCGTGACTTTATCAACTATATATTCGTCCCTATAGATTCCTATCTTTGTAAAATTTGGTTGTGCTTCTCATCCAATATTCAATTGCTCGGTCCTTAATGGTTATGTTATATCAAGGATTTATGCCTTAGGTCCCTTGACTTTGTGTTGTCTTTTAGAGTTAGGAATATTGATGTTTATGGGATCTTCTTTTCCCTACTCCATTGTCATATTATAACATTCAAGTGCATGGCGCAACTGCATACTGCAATCTAGCTGTACCCATTCAACCAACTCTTCAGGCATTTTGAATATTGTAGCCTTGATCTCTTGGAGCACTTCATCTATACATTCAAACCCATCTTCAGAGCAAAAATTTAACAGAAAGCTCTCTTTCATGACATCATTTTTTAGTCCCATGCTACATCTCAGTTTACAAATACTAGTTCATTGGGACAGTATCCAAAGTATGACAAAATGATCTGAAAATGGGGCTTAGGCTTCTTGTCTAACTTACAAGAACCTCTCTCACTCCCAAATCTTTAAACATTCCCAAGTCTTAATGATTAACCAATGTGGAATTAATTATGTGCTTGAAAATATGAGTATATGCTTGTATTTGCTTTTAATTGATTATACCTTAAATGCTATTGTTGTGCTGTAAGTTGATGTGCTCAAACTGATATACAAATATACATAAAAGTAAATAAAGCAACAAAGGCAATGCAGCAATAAAACATACACATGGACAACAATATTACTTTGAATTTCACCCACAATTCTTGGGTTACATCTCCTTGAGCTCTAGCTAATTCAACTAGGCTCTCTGGGATTATGGTATAAGTATTTTTTACAAGATCTTGGTTCAAATATCTCTATTTCTACATAGAAACAGTGCGTTCAGACACCATGTTATCCCCTGGCTCTTGAAGCTCTGGCTCTTGGCTTTGGCTCTTGGCTCTTGGTTCTAGCTCTTTGGCTCTGACTCTGGCTCTTTGGTTGTAGCTTCTTTCTTCCCTCTATCAGTTTACATCCCTCTTGGCTTTTCAATTGGCTTCCAAGTGACTCCCTTGGCTGCCTTTTTGTTTTTGCGCTGCCTCTTTTGCGTTAGCTTCCTGCTTCAGCTTTACTTTTAGCGACCAAAAATCAACTACAACCACCATCAACAACTCAGTAGCCCTCGACCAATAAACCTCTGTTGTTCTGTGGCTTTTAAGCCAAATCAACGTTGTCTATTTGTTTTCCCTTTTGGGCTCTCTTTCTTCCTACCACATTCCACTAAAATCCCTTCTCTGAGCAATAGAAATCATTGCTAAATGCCCTCAGGGATGGATGCCACCTATTCCACAATGGAAGGAGCCATCAGTTCTTTAAATCCTTCAGAAATAGTCATTCCCTGTTTATACAGAGAACGTTGTAAAACACAGGAAAATTCGTAGAAAAACATTGTTCATTTGGACTTCAAAAGTCCTTAAATCTAGTCTATTTCCCTATTGGGTCCATCCTCAATCACTATTGCAAGTTTCTTCGGCCTTGTTCCTTTGTATTTTAAAATTACGTTAAACTGTGCAAATATCGTTGTGAGGAGTTTCCCCATTAAATAGATTGAGGTGGATATGACTAGAAAGAAGGGTTGATAGGTCGAGGAGGATATTGAGGGATATAAGGCCAAGTAGAGGGTATGGGCCTTTATGGATGAGAGGAAGGGTACTAAGGCTCAAAAGGTACATTCTAAATTGTATGGTAAGGAGGATAATATGTACCTCCCATGCCCTATTGATATGGTCAACGACCTTGTGGCATCCTGTGCTTAATGAAGAAGATTTGATCAGAACAACCTTTTTCCCCTTGTACACAAATTTCAAGCCTATAAGAGAGGGACATTTGTTGGTTGCATGGTTTTCCTCACATACAAAGCATACTTTTATGACATTCAATTGGCATTGATTTCTAGGATGTATCTTAATGCATTTAGGGTAATAGATAACTAGTTTCCTTTCCACTTCCTCTTGATTCCTTTTAATCTAGAAAGTTTCCATCTGTAGGGAAAATTTGTGCAACATTTCACTTTTGAAATCCTCCAACATACTACATATCTCATGTTTGATAGTTGATCTAGAGTGAGATAAACTGACTAGTCCCTAGCTAGACCTACCTTTATTTCCTAGTAACCCTAGAATGATTCCTTAATACTATCTTGATTTCATCATAAGGAAGTTGGTAGATGTCTCCTCTAGACAACATGGTAAGGGTCTCCATTACATCCTCCCCAATCCCTTAAAGAAGATCTAGCTTGAGTGACTCAGGGTCAAGGGTATAGTTAGTCCTATATTGAGTTGGAATCTTTAATCATATTCCTCTAAAGATTCATTTGGTCCTAGGGTCATCCTAAATATTTATTCCTTTGTTTTTTTAGACCTATAGTAATATCTATAATTTTCATTAAAGTCTTCCTGAACATGTGTCCATGTAGTGATGTTTCCTCCAAGTAAGCCCATAAACTAGTGCAAGGATGCAACTTTGAAGGTGAATGCAAACAACTTCATCTTTTGTTAATCATAGGTATAGTCATTGGTACTACATAAAACAAGAAATCCAATTATGAAGGTGTCAGGTTCCTCGTGGGTTAGCCCATGGAAATAGGGAAGGGAAGCAACGCTTATATTCTTCATTTTGGGTCCCTCATTGTTTTCTCGAATACGAAATATCTCATTTTCTTTGTGTTTGAGCCATGGTTTAGGTAGGTGAGGTGGGCTCTTATTCCCTTATAGGTTCCTAAAAAATTCCAGGTTCCTCACCTAAAGGGTTTTCTAACTCCCCTATACTTAGAGAAGGAATTTCACAGTCACCAAAGAAGAAATATGGTTGGATACTTGATGGGGTGGGATTTTTGGTAGGAATTTCCCTTGACTATCCCTACTCTTACAAGGCATGAAATAGATAGCCCTATTTTTTTTGAAGTTTTATCTCTTTCTCTTTTTTTTAAATATTCTAAATAAATAATACTGATGCAAAATAGAAAGGGAAAAAACAAGCAACCTCTAAATAGAAGAGACACCTACTTGGACACCTCCATGGAAATGGTGGCAAGAAGTGATGAGAGATGGTATTGCATCAACAATGTTAAAAATCCTAAGTTCCTCAACTTGAATTATCAACCTCAGGTTCATACAAGCTTAGAGGTGACAACGACATATGCAGAGTAGGTCAAGTTCTAATCATGCGATACTCAGCCATTTGATCAGATCAAGGCATGCAAAGACCAGTCATTTAGCTAACTACAAAGAGAATTTCTATGACAAGGAAAAAACATACCGTAAGTGCAAGGAAAGGATAATTAGCAGAATTGCAAAAATGAAAGTGGCATATATTAGGTGAAGAGACTAATTATAACTGTAGGAAAGAGAAACACCACTAGTTTCATAAATAAACCATGCTACTCTAATTGCAAACCAATCAAATGATCACTCTACTTGCATAATGTAAATCATTAATTTAATTACAAATTATATGGAAAGAAGAAATTTAGTCGACAACACATAACTAGGAAATTCGAAATCTAAGTCTAATCTATTTGCTTTAATATTTTCCCTTCTTGTCACTAAGTGTAAGATGAATTTAACCTTATCAAGATCATCTTTAGCCACTACATAAGAGAATCCTCATCATGACTCAAATCTCAAAATTTGCTTTCTAGCTCTATTTGTTGTCTTGTCCTTGCAGTTGATGAAGGATGGGTCTAGAGTTGTCCTTACGTCTCCCCAATCATGGATTCAAAGGTTGGGAATCATTATGAAATCTCAAAATGCAAAAGTTAAGAACCAGAGCAAAGGATAATTAGCCGAATTGCAGAAATGAAAGTGGCATACATTAGGTGAAGAGACTAATTATAACTGTAGGAAATAGAAACACTACACTAGTTTCATAAATAAACCATGCTACTCTACTTGCAAACCAATCAAATGATCACTCTACTTGCATAATGTAAATCATTAATTTAATTACAAATTATATGGAAAGAAGAAATTTAGTCTACAACACATAACTAGGAAATTCAAAAACTAAGTCTAATCTATTTGCTTTAATATTTTCCCTTCTTGTCACTAAGTGTAAGATGAATTTAACCTTATCAAGATCGTCTTTAGCCATTTCATAAGAGAATTCTCATTATAATCTCAAAATTTTCTTTCTAGCTCTATTTGTTGTCTTGTCCTTGCATTTGATGAAGGATGGGTCTAGAGTTGTCCTTAGGTCTCCCCAATCATGGATTCAAAGGTTGGTAATCATTATGCAATATCAAAATGCAAAAGTTAAGAACGAGAGAAAATTTGGCAGGGTTTGGGCAACGGTATACAACTATTACAAGTTGCTACAAGAAACCTTGTTTTACTATAGGATTGCCTCGTTCTGCTACAAGATTGTATCCAAGATACTTATATTGGAAAGGAAGGTGTTATGAAGGTAGAGGATGGTAGATGAAGGATGCGTGAGGCATTTTGATAAGCTTAACACCTCTCAAAGGCCCATCTTGTACAAAAATTCATGCCCATGGAGTCCTTCATTGACCATGAAAAGATGATCTCAATGGCGAGACTTGAGAGAAGTATGTGGTGTCCAAGAGGAGTATGGTAATGAAAAACAGGATTTAGATGAGTGTTCCAACCCTTTAAAGTCACTATAAACCCCTCGAGTGTAACTATTGATAACATAATTTATTTTTTTAAGTATTGCAACAAAATTAATCAAAGTGGAATGGAAGAGTTGAATTTTATTTCTTCAATATTTATTCTGTTATCACTTCAGAAAACCCTGGCTATAGAAATAACCCTAAGGTAACGTCAATCCTCTTTTATGTTGAAATTTGGCTATTCAACCTCGAGAGGGATCTCTGTAAAAATAAAATACTTTATGGTCAGCCTGGTAGGTTTTTGCAATGGAGTGTGGTGACACATCATTGGGCATGGAGTCTAGCTCTAAACAAGTAAAGCTATATATCCAATGAGAAAACTATAAAAAGCATGATAGCAAAAAATCCTTTGGCTATTTGAGAATTTGGAAGAAGAAAAAAGAAATGAGTTAGAGTTTATAGCTGAATGAAATAACAAACACTAATGGATGATAATACAAGAAATGAGCATAAATGAAATCCAATCTTAGAAACTAACATTTTCAGACATGGAAGAAAGCTTGTATTACAAAGAGGAAAACTAACACCAAGTGACTTTCATACAAATTGCTCATTAAAAATGCAAATATATTAAAGACTCCTCAAATATACCAAAAGTGAAAATCTTCTTTTTTATAAAATTCCAACCCTTCGTCATTCTTCATTAATTTTCTTTATAGGAAAGACTGCCAAAACTAAAACAAGTTTCTAGCAAAACTTAATTACAAAATCTAAATATAGTAACGTACTTTATCAAATACATGCATATAGAAAACTTCCCAATCCTATATGAATCTAAAAACCATGTTGTTGTTGGAGTCATGGTTGGAGATAAGGATCAACATGTCCAATTTGATGTGGTGGCATCCAAGTCAACAAGTGTCCATGAACTTTTTCCTCACAAAATCCAAAAAAACAGGTCAATGATCCCTTAAAAAATACAAACCCATGATAGTTGTTATAAAACTAAGATATGGTTTTCTAAATGGGTTCGTTGTGGACAAAAAAATTCTTTTCGTTTAATAAAATTCATTTTCATTTGTTTAGAAACCATTCCCTAAACTATTGTGGTACAGGAAAACAAAGTCTTTTAACTGGCCATTTTTACAGTAAAATGTTGATAAGCCTTTTGTCAACATTTTTTTGTTAATCATTTTTCTGCACATGATAAATGTTGATAACACCATTTTCAGTGAATTATTCTAAAGAAAAATTGTGAAACCATCAATAAGTTGATGATTTCACTCACAACAATTTCCTTGTTTATTACAAATAAAATGCGGACTCACGAATGTCATCATTTTCTGAAATTTTTTAAAAACATAGATATTGTGATAAGAACTAGCTCAAGTAGGATGTTGTCAATCAAAGATGGAAGCAAGAACCCGATAGACAAGAGGCTTGATCCATTGTGCAACTCATAACTAGTAACCCTGCAACTTGTAAATTGTACCACACTGCTACACATTACAAACTGTACTGTAAAATTCTCTAATGAAAATCACACTGATAAATGGTTAAAACTAAAGTTGAAAACAACCAATACTACAATTTGAAAACAACCAATACTGCAATTTGAAAACATACTCTTATGAAAATGATTCTCATATTATTGAGCTTATTCATCACACCTGAAACAAAACATTCTTTATCGAGTGATAAAAAAATGTTAATGTAGATGATTACTTAATTGTTTCTTCTTTCACTCTTCTCAAACAAAAGAAATTCATTTAAAAAGGACAACCAATCATACCATTTCAAAATATCTCCTTTAACCATGAAAACTGTAATACTCATTTCCTCTAATGATTCGAACAGTAATACAAAAAAGTCGTTGAGAGCAAGGAAAAATTGCTTTTGTTGAATAGCAGGAAGGAAGGAGTAACCACGATCTCTAGGTGCTACTCCTTGTTCCATTTCATCAAATTCAAGATCATTCTCAAAATAAATGGGAACAGTCTGCAGAACATAAAGGAGTGGTTACTTCATCGAAAGGTAAATGAACTGCAGAACATATTGATTGACTATCCATATCGTTCTCTTGATCTATTGAAAAACTCAGCTGTCAAAAGAAAAAATCAGATCCATGTTGTACTAATTTAAATATTAAATGAATCCATATGATATAAAAAGAGTCTTTTAAGTCCAAAGGTTTCACCCTAACACAGAAATCAAATCCGATACAAACAGAGTTGTTTAAGTCCAAAGATTTCACCCTAACACAGAAATCAAATCCAATACAAACTGAAGTCTATCCCATCATTATTTTAGAAGTATCCCAACAATGCATGGATTTATATGGCAGTGGAAAATTTTAATTTCATATGAAATGCGGACAGGGTTTGCCAAGGAGCAATCCTAGCAGAAGTTGGAGCTGAAGAAATCATCCTCCACTCTTTGCTATCCAAATTCAGCGCTACCACCGATCCCGTACTTGGAATAATTGTGACGCAGTCCATTCCGTCGTAGGCTGCCACAGCATCAACATCATCCAATGATGAAAATTGTAAGGTGTGTTTAGTCACAAAATCCCAACGTCGTCCGAAGCGATGTAAGTGCCATAAGCCCACAGAACCGGTGAGAGGCACGGCATTACCTTGGCTGCCGTCCACGAAAGCCAACAGATGTAGTCGGTTCCTGTACACGAAAATCCCAATAGGCCGGCCTGCACTATTGGAGATCCGAACCCAATGCCAATATGCTGGCTGATCGAGAAACCTACCTGTATGTGTGTTGTAACGCACCAACCCAAGATCATCCTTTCGGATAAAGTAGACGGTGTTGCCATTTACTGTCGAAAGTAGTCTATTCCTGAAGAAATTACAGTATATTTCAGAACAGAGCTTTGTGCTCCATTTATCTGTCGCAGAGCTGTAGACGAGCACGTGTACCTGCTCTGTTATTAGCTCTCCACACACCATCACTTTAAATTTCTTTTGATCTGTCGGGTCAACTACTACGTTGATACACGACCGCATCTGCAGAAAAGTGGTTTCACAGAACCATGATTTGTTCATCAGACACGATTCCAGACTAAGGCTCGAGTTCACCATTGTATCGGGCAGGAGTCGGTGTTGCTTTGTCAATGGATTAACCACCGCCAACTTCCCTTCTTTGCTCACAAGAAGCATCAGCCCGTCCACAGCTCCCTGGAGAAACCATCTACCAGGTTGACACTCACCTTGCGGAAAATACCATCTATTAGAATTGATGTGGAAAAGGCAAAATTGGTTGGTTTTCTGAGTCGGGCAGCCCAGTACAATCCAGGATTCTTGGTTTCTCTGGTCGTATAACTCTTGAAAGATCTTGCAGGAAGAGATCATGCGATGCCACGCTGAGCACGTTTTGGCAGCTATCAGGAGATCCACGATTGATAACCTAGAAAAAATATCATGCACGATGGCTTCAGGGAGGCGTTGGAACATGCATTGTGTAGATTCACCTTCTCGCACTTTCTTAGAAGTCTGATGTGGTAGGATAGGAGGTTCTTCACATCTATCAATTTCAACTTCAAGCTGCGGATTGCCTAGGTCTTTGTCAATCTTTTTCTCACTTAACATCCCATCATTACTCAATTTTTGGACTTCGCATTGGCAGTAAAAGTCCTCAACCTTTATTCCGTCGTGATAAATCTCCATGATTGTGTTACTGCCTGGTACCTAATTAAAAAAAGATAACACTGAATCACCAAAAGTCATGAATTTATGTAATTCACACTAATTCTGAATAAAAGCTTCACACTAATTCTCAATAAAAGCTCCACAAGAGAAACAATGTCACTGATTTATGAATTTTTTTTACATGATATTTAAGTTTTTTAAAATATATCTAAATGTTACATTGATAAATAATTTATAATTAAATTAATAGAAATTTATTATAACAATTACAAAATTAATAGCCTCATGGGTTAGCCCAACTGGTCAAGTCCTCCCTCACCAAAACTGGACGTCACAGGGTCAGAGGGTCGATTCTATCCAAAGCCCCTATCCAAAGCCCTTGGGGTCAGGTCTGTCTTAGAATTTACATGCTGACCACAAGGATGTTTGATCCTAGAGATGAGCCAGAGATTTTACATGCTGAGGTTTGATCCTAGAGATCAGCCTTAGAATTAGAATTTACGTGCTGACCACAAGGATGTTTGATCCTAGAGATGAGCCAGAGATTTTACATGCTGAGGTTTGATCCTAGAGATCAGCCTTAGAATTTACATGGATGTTTGATCCTAGAGATGAGCCAGAGATTTTACATGCTGAGGTTTGATCCTAGAGATCAGCCTTAGAATTTA
>APFE031624740.1:0-77675 GCA_000404065.3 Pinus taeda | reverse complement strand
TTATCATTTTTTTTTGGCAAAAGTTTAATAAAGGCAAGATAAGGTGAGAGCCACTTATAAGGAAAAGAAACTATCACATGGAATCTGACAGAACCTGAGTGTTTCATTGATGAGCAACTCATTCTTTTCTTCAACCAACTTTAAAATTTAACTTTATTTTAACATAAATGAAATCCATTATTACAAAAACAAAAAAGAACAAACAAAACAAAACAAACTAGCACATATCCTACCACATAAAACATGGAAATATTGTATTGATGAGCAGATCATTATTCCATTTAAAAAACATTGAAACTAATCCCAAAATTGAGGGTAAAGGGAAAAATCATTTTCAGGGTGATCACTATAATTTAAGTAAAAACAATTAACTTTTATTAACATGAAATTAAGTAAATTTGTTCTTGTGTATAAAACATTGATATACATTTAAGTCAATTTATTTTTTTATAAAAATAAAATTGTAATTACAAATATGAATATTTGTATAAAGTTATAATTGGTATATATTATATATTATTATATATATATATGTGAATTTGTAAATAATTGTATAATAATATTTTAGTGAGATTGTAATTTTTAGTTGGTTAAGTAATTTTGTAATTACCTTCTTTGTCTTATCTGATAAAACCAGTGACAATATTTAACACACAAACATTAAATAAAAGAAAAATTAAATCTAAAAAATAAAATAATTATGAATATTAATTTATGGAATGTAAATTAATTGATCACATGAAACATAACAATATTTCACTGATGAGCAAACTATTCTTCCCTTCAACAAACTTTAAACTTTAAAAAAACAAAAAAACAAACTATCACATAAAACCTAATAATATCTAACCACATACAACATCATTATTCCATTCAACAAGCAAGCTATTCCAATTTACAAAGAATCCAGCAATAGGACGACCATTCTTCCTCAATTAACATTAAAACTATTCCAAAAATTCTGCTATATAACTTTTATTGAAATAAAATAAAAATCCAGCATTACCCGAAAATAGAGATGCCATGTTAATAGATTTCAATTCGATTGATCCACTCGCTGGCTTGGCATCAGAAACGAGCAGAGGAGGAAGATATGGCGTATTACTATTTGGTAGACCTTCGTCCATTGTCTTAGATGCTCTTTGCTTTGTCTGTGGGTGCATTGTGTTTGGTTGCCATTGGCCAACGAGTAGATAATTTTCGAAACCCACAAGATTGTACGCGTTATGTCGTATGCTGTTAACGAGGTGAAAATATTTGAGGCACTTCACTTCTGCCCAAAGTATGAAATTGACAGGCAACTTACTTTCGTTGATAAAGTAAATTATTCCAAATTGAGGTAAACTTTTGTAAAAATAATTAATTGGTGTTTACGGTTTTTATAATTTTAATTTAGTTGTTATAATTATTTAGTTGATGGTAAGATTTAATTTTATGGCTTGTTACTGATTTAATATTGAAAATTATTTTTTTAATTTAATTATTTTATTAAAAAGCTTTTATCTAAATAGAATTTTTTAAATATTATTAGTAAGTAATGAGGGTAAGCTGCCTACCTTTGTGAACTGAACTCTAAGCCGAGGGTTGAAACGATACGGAGAGAATGGCGAGTGCTAGGGTTTGTGTCCTCAGCAACCTGTTGGCGGCCACAGTCGACCCAAAGACCATTGCAGTGGATGGCGGGCCTGCGCGCGGAACTAAGGTAAGGGTTGTTCGGTTCGACGCAGGCAGGCTATGCGCGATGAAATGGCGCAGACAAAAGACCAAAATCATCCCAGATCGCCGCGGTAGGATATCAAAGGGTTTTGCTGCCCCAAGGAATCAAGTGAATCGGCATCCAGACATTCTGCCTGTTGGAGAAAAGACGCGCAAGCCTTAGATCGTTCGGTGCAAAGGCAGGTGGGGTTTGCATGCAGCAGATATGCGCCCTCTTTCAGTCTATTGGCTAGATCCTTGCAGATCTGGCCTAAATCGACCTGTCCCTGCCAGCGTTCGAGCTCTCAGGCTGCAGATCGGCGGATGGGAGGCGCGGACACCATCAGAAGCATGCCTCTCTGCGTGGATATACGAGGAGGGTCTTCCTCGGCGGATGGTCGAAGGCCCAAACTGCGTCTCTGAACAAGGAAGTCGTCGGGCTGAACGATGTATAGGGGTCAGAGCCCGGAATGCATGGAGAAATGGCAGGGGGGACTGCATGGTGCGGATCTGTTTTACCCTCAGACGCATGGGCCCAAATTTCGCAGTCCCGGCTTGGATCTCCGCGAACCAGACCTTATTCGAGTGCCGCTTAACCCCAGGCAGTAGATCCACACCACCAATCATAGACCGTGCATGTTTTATGCAGATCTAGCCATGCATAAGGAAAAAAGATCCAAAACAGAACCAGATCTGGAAAAGTGCCTTCAGCCAGAGCATGTAACAAATCCCTGTTTTTAGATTTTGATAAAACCCCCTTAGGGGAAAACTCGTTTAGTATGGGTTCATGCAGGAGACTCCTCTATGTAGCTGAAAAAACAAATCTGGGCAGAAATGGGATACCCAACTCAGATTCAACATCTGGTCAGTGGTAGGCGGTCTCTCCAGGACTGTAGATCATTGGAAAGTTATGGGATTGGTCCAGGATCAATCATTATTTTAAATCTCAGACTGAGAAGAGGGGCTTTGCCTCAGGGACAGACAAGCTCCTCAGGGGGAGACAAGGGGAAAAAAATGCAGCCCAGCACCAACCAAAGGGAGGTTTATCCTACAAAAACATTTTATAGGGCAGCAGGAGTTTAGGCCACTCTTCAGACCAAGGCGGTTACATGCCCAAGCCATACATAGTGGATCAGTCAGAGCAAACCCCAGCCTTAAACTTAGATTCTTCAGGACTCGATGATTTTGTTAAGTCCTATGAAACACAGGCTCTTATTTGTCGTTTCAACAGCTTCTGGCCTAAACCATTGGATCTGTTTTAGTGGATCTTCACCAGATGGACCATGGATTGTGACATTCATCTATGTTCAAAGGGGTTTTTCATAGTAAAATTTACATCCCAGGAAGTCAGAGATACAGTTATCAGAGATGGGCTATGGTTCTGGGGAACAACGGGGCTGTTTATGACCCCATGGTTCCCAGATTTTGATCCAAATAAAATGATTGTAACCAAAATGCCAGTATGGGTCAGACTATACAATCTTCCTCTTCACTTCTGGAATGAACCAGTGCTGGAAGGTATTGGGAACAACATAGGGAAATATATCAAAACAGACCTGGAAAGAATCGATGAAAGAATCTACACTTTCGCACGTATCTGTGTGGAAGTAGATCTAAGTAAAGGGTTGCCGGATAATATAAGGCTGATCTATAAACAACAGAACTGGTTACAGGTACTAGATTATGAAAACACCACCTTCAGATGCAGGCTCTGTAGGCAGACAGGACATTTACAAAGCACATGTCCCGAAGCCAAAAATAAAAAGAAGCAGAAAGGGAAACATAAGAAAGGATGGCATTTTTCACCCCCAGAATCAGAGGACGAAGAATCAGAAGCAGTAGAGGAAGAGATTCCAACAGAGAAGACCGAGGTATCACAAGAAATGGAGAATCAGAAGGGATCCTCATCAGACAACAAGGCAGTAAAGACAAGCATGGATTCTGGTCTTGGCAGCCTCAAGCGGCATCACCACTCCGATAATTCAGATTCAGACAAAGAACCTGGCATCCAGAATACAAAAACACAATTAGTTATAGTTTCGACCGAACCCACTCAAGGAGAGTGGCGTAAAGTCGAAAAGAAAAAGGGGAGGAAAACTTGAAATGTGAGTCCAACTCACTGCCATTCTTCAGTTTTGCCTCTTTCTTTCTCTCTCCTCTCTTCTTATTTTCTCTTTTCTTTTGTGCACGTTAGTCCACTAACGTTGCGTTGAGGTGCGAGACTAGGGCCCTTGTGGCAGCTTTGGGAATGTTTCATTGAATATGATAGTATAACCTTTCATTATTTTTTTAATAAAAAGTTACTGATTTTTTCCTTTGGAAATAAGTAAGTAATGATATGTAGAATGTTGTTATTACGAATGTTAAATGATTTTCCATTTAATAAAGTAGAAATGAATTTTGATAATTATAAGATTAAAAGAAATATAGAAGATGTTAATTTTTTTATTGTTTTAACTGTTAATAATTAAATTTCACAATTTAATCTCAAATTTTTTGATTCTCTATGATTATTTTTACTATTAAAAATACTATTTCATATTCATCTTTATCAACTCTATATTATTATAATTATTTTATGATTCTCTATGATTATTTTTAATGTTAAAAACACTATTTTATATTCATCTTTATCAAACTATACATTAAAATAATATATTTAGATGTTAAAAGAGTCCATACATGACTAAAATTGAATGTCTTTTGACAGAGATAGTGCTGCACGTCTTTTATATGTCGTAACAAGTTGCTTTTGCGATTAAATGATAACGAATTGGATACTTGGCGGTGGGCCATGTTTGAATAAAGATGCTACTTTCTCAAACGAAAAAGCAAGGTTGGTTGAAGATACTTATATGAAGTCATCCTCAGATTGTTTTGGGTTGTCGCTTCTTTGCCCGTCTCATGTATTGACTTTGCCACGTGGCTTCTTTGTAGAGGAGATCGTGTTCTCTATGTTGTCAATGTATGGAATAAATTGGCGCGCACCCCAATCCCCGTGAGTTTTGCGAGCTTTGTTAATGAGCGGGACCACGTTTAAATAAAGACGGTAGTTTGTTGAAGGGTTTCTTGACCCGTCACATGTATTCACTGTACTTTGACAAAGAGAGGTGACGAAGAAACTGTGACGTATAGCCCAAATCCCTGGCTTTTCTTGAAGGAAATCGTAACAACTGAATTAGATTGGATGGAAATTTAGGGGTGGTACGATTAATGTGTGGTTAAATACATGGTTATAAATTAAACAAGGGATTAACAATATATAGAGATTTATTTAAATTTTTAAGATAACTTTTATATTAATTATGATAACATTTACTTTAATTAATGGCTTAATATTTATTTTAATTATCAGTTGTGAGGAGCTTACTATGAATGTCATGTAATACTATAATTCAGAAATAATATTTATATTCACTAAATAAAAATAATATTAATAACAAAAAACTAATATTATGTACGAATAAAATACATTAATTTCCACTTTATTTCCACAAGTAATTGTGAATAAAATACTTTTAATTTATTTTTTAGTATGATAGAGATATGTAATTCCTTCACCACTTATTATGGACTTGATAGATTACATGTAAAATAGTATTATTGATATTATATTTTCCAATTTTTTATAGACAATATTTCTTATATTATAGCTAATGCTTACACATCTCCCCATATTGGGTTGTAAAACATCTCTTGGCCCAAATATAGAAATATGAGAAATATTTTTTTCTATCAAAGAGATGGTAACAATAGAAAAATATTCTATTAAGCTTTCATTTGGTCTCAAGTGGGGGATTGTTATATATGACTTGGAAAAAAAAAATATAAGGAGTCAAATGAGTAGTGATTTTCAACATGTGGTATCGTTGATCCATGGTATTGGGCGATGATATTACATGAAATGAAGCCTATAATTGAATAGGTGAAAAATGAGTGAGTGATAAGGCTCATGATAGAAGGTTATGTACTTAATTTTCTAGTAATTTAAAACTACTAATTATTGTCTCATTTTTAGAGTTTCCACATAGATTTGGTAACATTTATCATTTTGGTTATGTTCTTTTATTGGTTTTTCCCACTGTTGGATTTTCCACAAAAAAATTCTATGTTGATGGTAGCTTCTATCACTTTATTCATTTTTTCAATTCAGGTTTATTTCTTTTACTATTTTTTTTATTATGCAATCACTAATGGGATCCTCAGTTGCAATGTTCAAAATAATCTTAATCTTTCCTTGTTTGATATAATCAAATTTTTGACTAGTACCAAAAACTAAGGTCAAGGAACATAAACCATCACCAATATAATACCATAAATACTTTTATAATTCATAATGAGTCCCATCCATATTTTGATGATTCACTAAGAAAAAAACCTATGAAGGACCACACAATAATATGCATCTTCAATAGAAAACACCCCATCGTTCAAAATATGTTATGATAAAATATTATGAAAATAGGGGCTAAAAATACCTCCACCCATAGAAAGATCCTCAATAAGAGAACCATGCATTGAACTTAAACAATGATGAAGGAGGTGAATTGACAAGTTGTCCTAAGGAAATTATAGTTTGGATTGGAAAATCACCTCAACTAGTCAAATGACCTAAAATAGTCACATGTAAGATCACATCAATATGATGACGCTACTAGAGAAATTAAAATCTTCCTAAGGTCCATAGAATCAATATGAAAAAGCTTACATCCTATATTTTCCTTATCAATAGTTAAACCAAGTATACCAACCACCACAAACTAGCCTCGTTTTCTTCCAAATGGGATGAAAAGATCTAAGGACTCATAACTTTACAATGACACTCAGCATACATATATGAACCACTACTTGTCAATCATAGAAACCCACAACAAAACCCTTCTTTTCAACCATATTGAAATCCCTTCCAACGATCTACTCCATTAAGTATCAAAACTGGCATCAATTCACTCTCATTTTGGGAGCATAAATTTCACATAAATAAACCACTCAATATAGAATCAAAATGACGACCTATGAATACCAATCATCAAGGTACAAATTATATAGAACTATAAAATTCCAAAAAACTGAAGTGATAGCTATCATGGAATCTCCGCTCCCTTTAAAATGCTTTAAATTCCAAAAAGGGTCATTCCAACCGTAGTTCATTATGTTATGAAACTTACAACAAACAAAATTAATTTTTTTAAAAAGGTACATCTAGTTGAACATACTACAATGCAAAGTGCACTAAAATTTTCCAACTAAAAGGCGTCACGCCACAAATATTCCATGAGAATAAATAGGTGTTTATTCCAAGGTAAAATGAAAACATTAATTATTTAATTGGTTTCATGTCTGAAATTGATCCAAGCAAGATGGATGGTCCATAATATTTTTGTAATACTTTCACATGGTTGAGGCAGGGATATGATCTCTAGTGGAGTGATCCGCCTACATAAGAGAACATATTCCATTTTTCTTCTTAGTTTTGACGAAATAGGTAGATTCAATATCCATGTTAATTGATTCAAAAAATGTAGCCATGCACAGAAACTTAAGTTTTTGAGTTACATGAAAAACTCCAACACCAAGGTAGATGTGCTTCTGTGAAGCTACTTCATAAGGGCCACCATTCACCCAATTACAGGTTCGAGTCATAATAAGGATCATAGTCAATTAAATTATTGACTTTGAAATTGGACCATTCAATGATAACTAAACTTACGATCGAGTTATAGCCAATATGAAAGGCCTCTAGAGATGTAACAAATGACATTTTAACCAACAACAACTAAGGAAAGATCCCTTAATTCAAATGTTCTAGAATTTGATAAATGTGAAAGTTCATCACTTAAGTCTAGAAATATGTTAAACATTATATCAATATTAATAATAATGATCATTACCATATCAATAATAACAATCATTCATGATTACTAATTAGTATTATATTAAAAATAATAATCGTTAATATAATATCTTTTGATATTAAACAAATAAATAATATATATGATTTTCACTAATATAAAAAAAAATATTCGCATATATATAACCAACTTTCTCAAACATAAAACATGAATAATTTGATGATAAGGACTTAAACCTTTCTCTTAATATATATGTTCTAGAAAAAAAACCATTAAACCAAATATGTGCAAGCATAAAAAATGAGAACTGTTAAGATAAACAACTTAAAACTAAAATAAACATTTTAAATACATCATGCATAATGATAACTAAATTATTTACTCATTTCTATTCAATAATTATTTCAAAGTTTGAATAATATTTTATAATTTTCACTTCTCTTAAGAAAGAGAGAAAAAATATCTATCATAAATTTGATTCACACATGGGTTAAGGACTTTGTCACACCCTCCCCCAACATTTACCCAAGTTAACTAGTCTTCCAGGGTAAACATGTGACGAGAAGCTACTATGATGTTATTAACTCCCCATGTGCAGTTAAGGAAGTGGAACTGACAAAACAAACCATTATGACATTCAACACATGCTACAAAACCTTCATGAGCCAACAAACACTTCAAGGTAACCAACCCCTTAGACAACTTGACATTTCACTGATATAGACCATCAATCACTCCCATAACAAGCGATGCATATGACTGAGGTATTATAGTTGCTCCCACAATAAGGAATGCCAATGACTATGGAATTTTTTATCCAGTCCTGAGCTAACGACCCTCGATTCTATGCCAATTTTTCAAGGCCAGGGCTCAGGCCACTTCCCAAAAATTTATGAAATTTTTAGAAATGATAAATAATAATGGCATAAGGCTACCATTGAAATCATTGTTACAAGTACTTGATGACAGAAATTTCGTCAAACATTTCACAAATATGAAATCTACAGGTCATAACAATGGATCTAAGCACAGGGGTCTCATACATATTTGATATTCATAAGGAAGAATTAACATATTGTCACAATAGTTACATTATCATCTATTAGGTCATATATTGATTGTTCATTTGTGTGCTAATCAAAACATGATGAGAGCCAAACATCAAGACTATCATAAAAGATACTTATAACTGACAAATAACCAGAGATATATGAATGAGGAAACAACCATTAAAGCCACATAACATCAAGAACATTTACTCATCAAAATACCAAGGAAAATGAGCTCTTATTAACATATTCAAATCAAATCAAGTCAAGGACTTCCACGTACAACCCGACCATAGATTGCGTTGAACCAAATCTCTCTTTCAACAAATCACTCCCGAGCCATATTCCAATCATGAATGTGGGATCTCATGAAACAAATCAAACCAAACCAAACCAGGGATTCCAGAGGCCAAACCAGCTCAACCCTTAACTAATGATTCCACCTCATGGTCGGACATTACTAACCATCACCAAATTGGTCTCTACCCAAGTTGCCCATGGCTATAGAGCATTTATTCCAACCAGGGCTTCTAGGACTAGCAACTCAACCCATAGCTGCTGTGAGGATTCTAGAGCATTTGTCCAACCAAGGCTTCTAGGACTAGTAACTCAACCCACGAAGGGCTTCTAAATCATTTTTCCAATGAAGGCTTCTAGGACTAGTAACTCCACCCAAGATGTTACAAGGATTCTAGAACATTTGTCTAACAAAGGCTTCTGAGAACTAGTAACTCAGCGCACAACCATAAGGAACATGAGAACTAACCAGAGAAAAAAAGAAGGGAAGACACCCACAACACCATGGTTATCCAAGAAATGGAAAGGTTGGGAAAATACACCACCAATCTAGGAAATCCTCCATGCTAATGACAGATCATAACACAGAAACGACATACATGTGCCACGGATGCCAAAACTAGCAAGGAAATCATACATGAGACTCGGTACCTATAAGAAAAACCCACTATATTTGTTGATCCCAATGACCTCTTACACTTTCCTCCTCTTATTTTTCCTTCTTGATCAAAATCCCAAGTATGCCACACTCCTCCAAGAGGGCTCCAATAAAACTCTAAGTGTCGAATAGTATCACAGATAGAGAATAGAGAAAGAGCGCCAAAATTGAAATGATAAAAGGTAATACTCACTAAAGCTACCAACTATTCCTCAGAAGATTTTTTGTTAATGATGTCTCTATTTTATTCATTTTCCATTATTCTTCTTCATTTTCCTTCTCACATGCATCCTGTGACCTCTCACCTTCCTTTTCTCCTATTTTCCATTATTTGCATAAATAAATTGCCAAAAATGTCATTTTTCCTTTTCAAAGTTTTTTCTATTTCTTTTTCCAACTTCCTTAGCCATAATAAATCAAATTAACACCCATTGGGATGTTTTTCCCAAAATTCAACTTGAAATGCGTGTCCTGTGATCCTAAACATAGTTACTGATCAAACGAGAAAACTACCCAGTACCTATTTTTTCGAGGTAGCAAAAAATCACTCGATTATGTAAAGTGGTAATTCATAATACACATCTTTTTTAACATATTTTTGGCACTTTAAATTTTATTATGTATCAAGTATGAACATGTTTTTTTGATGTTAGTTATTTTCATGATGATTTTGAAAAGTGTCGATGCAATATCAACCCCCCTTTTTTAGAAGGTTGATTTTTTACACTTCAGATTTCTAATGTCTTCTTCTTCCCAAAGATACTTTTTTTAAGTGCATTTATCTATTTGTGTGTTTTTAATTTTCTTTTCAATTTTTAAAGTTACTATTTTATATATGTTTATGTAATGATAATTAATATTTAATGCACATCAAATAATTGTCACAAAAAGAATAATTTTAAATATTTGACAAAAAATACATAATTTCAATATAAATATAATGAAAAAAATAGACATTTTCAGAGTTTTTGTCAAAAATGACATATCAAATAAACAATTTTTATGGAAAAATCCAAACAAAAAACCTTAAAAAATAACATATTTTTAAGAATTTTATCTTAAAAAATAATAGTAATCATAGGTTTTTTACAAAAAAAAGTTATTCACATAAAAATTAAAGTGAAAATAAGATAATACAAATATTGAACATATAACAACAATAGTCAAATTCTCATTCTTCTCATAAAATCTCAAAGTCAAAACATTACAACTAAAACTAATAAATATTTCTCAAATTGAGTTTGATTTGCAATCATAACTTTAATTTCATTAACAATATCATATAATCCATGTTCATCATCTTGTACAACATCATTATTTTCTTCTTCCACAATATTTTATGCTTTGGGTTTCGTCATTTTCATCTTCTAATGGATCTTTCATGTCTGCAAATCCCCCAAAGTGTCATTTGCCAATCATTCCATATAATGGTGGTTGAAGTTCCTTTGCCTTTTTTGCCAAATGTGATTCATTAAATTCTCCTTTCCTCAAGCCAACTTCTTGCATTGCATCTGGAAGAAATTGAAGAGCATTAATTCTTTGTTGAATAAAATTTCATTGTAGTGGTTCTATTTCAATCGTAATGCAATTTCTTCCTTTTTTAGGCAACATGCTATTGTTGTATCTAATCATTAAGCACAAAATCAATAAGAATTAGTATAAACACATAAAAACAAAAAACCAAAATAATAAAATTCCATTTTATATAATAAGACTTATGTGAACCTAAAAATAAATCCAAAACCCAATCTCTTTTATTTGAACAAAAATCGATAAGATAGTTAATAAATGTTTGCGGTTTTTGATAAATGTTAACTATCTATCCTTTCGCATCTTTATCCTCATATGTTAACACTTTTATGACTGCATCATGAACCAATACCTAGCTATGACTCTTTCCATCTACTTGATTTAGGAAAATAGACTTATAGCTAGATCATCTTTTGTTGAACATTCAACATGGATGAACTCACAATCACTTATAATTGCTTGATCTCCGAAAGTAATAAGGTTTGAATTTTTCATGTAACGTGACATAATATAAGTTCAATTAACTTGTACATAACAAAATAAATTAAGATTAATCAAAAATACAATTTCAATGTCCTATCATGTAAGCTTCATTCTTGAGTTTGCTTTTCCCTTGAAGCTTGCTAATAACATTGCAAATTGTGTGTCTGAATGAAATGTCACAAATCTCCAAAGTGGTGATGTTGTGACTTCTTGAAATTTTGTAACCACTTTACTAAAAGCTTCATAAGTGTAAGGCTCACTATCATATCCAATGTCTGGGAAATCGAAGCATGAGGAATGTCTGCAATAACCAGGGCATATTCCTTTTTGGGTATGAGTTTTGCAATGTCTTCACAATCACCTTGTATTATTTGATATTGGATAGTGTCCAACTCATTCCAAATGAAATGTGTAAGAATAGGATCAAGTTCAACATTCCTAAGACAATGCTTTCCGAGCCTTTCCAACTTAATTTTTTCAATGAATATTTTGAAAGTATTTGGTACTCCACTCACATCCTTCTTCGACATCTTTAATTAAATAAACAAATATAAGTATAAGTAATTAAAAAAATTACATATGAATAAAATGAATGTAAAAATAAACATACCTTTTTAAATGCAAGATACAAATATATAAGTGTTGTTGCTGTCTTGATTCTTGGCAGATGCATACAACATCATTCCAATTCTCTTTATTCAACATTCTAACCATATGTTCTTTTATTTTAATATAAATCTTATGATTGAATAGATAAAGTAAAAATTGCTAATATAGTGATATGTATAACAAATAATACCAACAACAATGTTATATTTAAAAGAAAATTATAATCCAAGAAAAAGTAAAAAATAATTCAACAAACTTACTTTTGCAATTCTGAGCACATTGCCTCCAATGGCAGTTCACCTGACTTCACATGACATAATATTGATTGGACTAGTTTGTTGTCCTTCACTCCTTGCAATATTCTCCAAGGTGTGATAGTCATATCATCTAAAAATTGCTTCATTTTAGGACATGTCTTACTGTAAGTACATATTATGGGTTTAGACATTTTACCCTTCTAATTTTTTATGGAAATATTCTCCCACATGTCGAAAATGTCATCAATCAATTCTCATGTATCCCCTGTTCTAAATTCCAACTGGAAAATGTTATCCATGGCTCTAAATATTTTTGAATTTACTTTGTTACCTTTTGATTTGATTTTATCCTCAATTTGATAACCTGTTTCCATACAACATTCCTTCTTAAATCTTAAACTATCTTTTTTCTTATCCCCGCCACATTTTTCTAGAAATTCATTATGAATAAATATAACCCTTTCGGTTAAAGTCATAGACATTCTATATAATTATCTATATTATTATCCAATGCTAATAACTTTGCCTTTGTTTATGTTAAACCAGCATAAATGGTGCATTTCATTGTTTCAAAAAGATAGTTTCTGGGATATTCCTTGATCAACTGTCTTTTGGCCTCTACTGAATAGTTCCCTCCAATTATATAATATTTGTATTTAAAACAATGTGTCCTATCAAATCCCTCTTTGTTTGGAACTTGATTTGGATCAACAAGAACCATGTAATTCACCATATGTGCATACGGATTTCCCTTAACAATGTTTTCAAATTATGGACATGTAGGTAATGTGCCTTTCTAATTTAAATTAAAATTTCCTTCATCTGGCCTATAGAATTGGGTGACATTAAGATCAAATCTTTTTCCACGATTATTTAATTTATTCTTCCTCAAGTGATTCTGAATGACATTTTGTTTTTCTTTCATTATGTCATCCTCTAAATCAGCACCTAGTAATATGATTTCTTTGCTGCGATTAGAACTTTCACTTTGTTCTTCATTGTTGCTTATTATTTTAATAGATTCACCAACTTTTTACTTCTTCTTTGTTCTAGTTAAAGTGTATTATTCTACATAAATAATCTCCTCATGATTAAGTGGAAGAGAGACATCCGTGTGCATTTTTCTTTTTGGTGTTCTATTTCTTTTCTCCTTTTCAACACCAATTTCTAATGTCCTCCTCACTAATGGTAACATATTTTTGAGCTTCAACTTCAGCGACAACTGCCACATATTGAAAAGAAACATGTTTACCTTTGTTAGATTGACCCACCGTATGGATTCTTTGATGATCCCCTATATATACTATTGCAGTTTCATGGATTGTTGATTTTTGCTTCATTCTCCTTTATTCTTCTGACTTTGTATGGAAACTGTTGATCACAATCATAATATTTGGCTATACATAATAAATACCCTCCAATGTCATTGTAAGACTCTAAGCCAAATCCTATCAAAGAATATACAATATGTCAATGATCAATCATTTATAAAATAATTAATGATCAATACAATAGTACATAACACATAAATATAAATAAGCATACTTACAATGTTATTTGAAATGTTGGATGAGATTTCTTCACACAATAGTGTAGATTCTTCATGTGTGTCATAAATTACCTTTGGGAAATGATATCTAAACAGTGTTTGAATTCGGCACCAAACATATGTCACGTACTATACCTATCATCTCATATGGTTCACCCACGTAAATCATACCACAATATAGATATATATGTGTACTATTATCAAATTCAACGTCTTTAACATGCCATGTAAAAATTGTTTTATTTATTTCTTGTGAGCTCATCTATTCAAAAATAATCTTTGGTGCACTTTATGGGCCAATTGGTTGATTTTCATGATGTTTCTCAATTCGGGTATGTTCAACAGTATTCATAGCATGTCCACATGCAACTTTAAATGATGGAATTGTTGTCCTTGATCCAAACATATTCATAGAGACCTTCCTTGATGCCATCTTCCTATATATATATATATATATAATTATATATATATATATATAATAAAAAATGGTTATTAATATAAAATTAAAAATTAATAATTTGTACCGAAACTTAAAAAAAAAATTATTATATATAAATTTTAAATTATAATATATATTATACTATATCTATATATATATATATATATAATATATAATATATATATATATTATATATATATATATATATAATATATATATATATATTTAAAAATAATGTTTAAAAAATACTATAGTAAATTTTAATATAAATTGGATATATAAAAAAATAGAAATAAAAGTCCATCTAATATAGATATTTTAATATCTAAAAATTATATTAAATTTTTATATAAAAATTATATTAAATTTTATTATAATATATAAAATAAAATTATTATTTTTTTTCAAATTTAATTATAATATTTTTTTAATTTTAATGAATTTAAATGTATTTTATAAAAAACAAAATTACCCCAGACTCTTTGGCCATTGGTCGGGGGCCCGGGCAAGTGGGTGGAGCTACACGTAGTGCCCCCTACCCACATGGGCCCCCTCTAAGTAGCCAGACAGCCACCAGCCCTTCAGAATTTGTCTGCAGCCCTTTGGCCGCTACCCTGGGGGCTGGGTGGGCATGGGAGCGATGCATGTAGCCCTTGCGCAACTCCCCGCCCATCCAGGTTGCATGCTGATTCCTTTGGCCCCCGAGTAGTAGCCAAAGTGTCGTCAGCTGATTCCTTTGGCCACCAATGGGGGGCCCAAGTAGACAATGCTAGCTGTCAGAAGGTCGGGGAGCAAATATTTTATTTGTTCTTTAATTCAAATGTTAAATAAAAGAAATAAATTAATTTAAATACAAATGAAAAAAACTAATATTTATATTAAAAAATATAACCACCTTTTAATAATTAAATAAAAATAATAATAGCAATTGGATTTATTTTAATAATAACTATAACCAATTTAAAAAATAATAAATAAATTTAAATTAAGAAAAGTTACAATTAAAAAAAATAAAGTTTATTAATAAAGATTAATAAAAAAATTTCAATTTGAAAAAAAATAAAAAAACAAAACTACAAATATTAAGAAAAACAATAAATGGGATTTTTTTCTCTAATATTGTTTTTTTTTTTCCATGCAAAATTTTAATGCTCCCCAATTGAATTAATTAAAAAAAAGAGAAAAAAAAAAAAAAAACAACACCCCTTTTTCATTTCAAAAGCCCTAAAATTTTAAAATTTCTTAATTTTTCTTCCAAAAATCCTACAAATTTGAGTTATTTTTTCATTTTCTTCGCTATAAGAATAAAATTAAAAAAAGAGCTTTTTATGTGGTTTTCCTTGTAAAACAACAAATTTTTCCTGAATTCCTCTTTAAATAGTCAAAATAGAAACTAAACTAACCTTTCAAATGCATAAAACTCACGTTGAATGTTCTATCGATGACAATGCAACTCGTTCGCAAAATCGCTCCAAACTTTTTAACAAGACGTAGAAGACTTGATGTGATGTGATGAATAGAAACAATGATGTTATTTTATAGTGATGATTGTGGGATTGCTTTAGTCTTTGTCGAATGTCGGATTAAACTTAAAATAAAATAAAATAAATTATAGTTAATATTATACATTTAGGTTGGTTTTCATTCATTGTGGGATAAAAATAAAATATTAATTATAAAAAGTAGTTTAGTTACATTGTTAATGTTAAATAATTGAAATAGAAAAATTATTTTAATTTCAAAGAAATACATTAAACAAAGTCTTTTGTCAATATTTTGAAGGGTGAAATTTTTCAAGACCAAAATTTTAATAATGTGTTTTCAAGTAAATTTTAGATGAAAATTTTTGAAGGAAATATTTCAAAACGAAATTTTTGGAGGGAAAATTTTCAGCGAAAGCTTTTGGGAGGAAGCTTTGAAGGGAAAATTTTCAGCGAAAATTTGGAGGGGGAAACTTTAGAGGGAAATTTTCAATCTCTAAGCTATAACTTGTCATTGGGAAAGAGTGCATTTGTATCATTTGACATCTTCTCATTGAAGGTCATGGATTCTTTTCGTACTGAAGTTTTTCTTTCTTTAGTATCGAAATCTTCATCATGCAACAACTCTAATCATTTTGATGAATGTAACAAGAATTATTTCACTATGAATAGAGAGACAATTTTTTCACTTGGTCTTAATCCTAAGGATGATGAAAGCAGCATTGATGAAGGACCACAAAAAGAATTTCATGTGAATAGAGAGTCAATTTTTCCACTTCCTCCTAATCCTAAGGATTATGAGAGCACCATTGATGAAGGGCGGGATGAAGAATTCCTAGTGTCAAAGTTTCCACATAGTCTTCATCCTAAGGATTATGAGATAACCAGTAATGAAGGGGGGATGAAGAATTTCTAGAGTCAAAGTTTCCACATAGTCCTAATCCTAAGGATTATGAGAGCAACACTGATGAAGGGGGGGATGAACTATTTCCAAAGTCAAATTTTACACATAGTCCTAATCCTAAGGATTATGAGAGCACCACTGGTGAAGGGGGGGATGAAGAATTTCTAGAGTCAAAGTTTTCGCATATTCCTAACCTAAAGATTATGAGAGAACCAGTAATGAAGAGGGGATGAAGAAATTCCAGAGTCAAATTTTCCACATAGTTTTAATCCTAATGATTGTGAGAGCATGACTGCTGAAGCGGAGGATGAAGAATTTCAAGAGTTAAATTTTCCACATAGTCTTGATCCTAAGGATTATGAGAACACCACTGAGGAAGGCTAGGGCGAGGATGAACAATTTCCTGTAAATAGAGATTCAAGGTTCCCACTTAGTCCTAATCCTAAGGATTATGAGAGCACAACTGATGAAGGGAAGGATGAAGATTTTTCATTAATAGAAATTCAAAGTTTCCACTTATTCCTAATCCCAACGATTATGACATCACCACTCATGAAGGGGGGGATGAATAATTTCCTACAAATGATAATTTGACTATGAATAGAGAGTCATATGTTCCACTTAGTCATAATCCTAAGGATTATGCGGGCACCCGTGATGAAGGGGAGGATGAAGAGTTTCTTGCAAATGATAAGTTTAGAGGCACAAATGTGAATAATGCATTTTCTCTAAGTGAGTGTTTCAAAGGCAGTCATAGTGATGACGAATTGGATATTCCAAGGGAGTTTTCCAAAGGCAGGGATGGAGATGGTGAAGAATTTTGTCTAAGTCAGGATTTCAAAAGCGCAGATGTTGGTAGTGAAGAATTTCCTTCAAGTGAGGATGGTAATGAATTTTTTCCAAGCAATGTCGTGACGAATTTTTTCCAAGCAATGATGGTGATGAATTTTCTAACTATGTTTAGAATTATCATAGTCCATATAATATTCGTTCTAATGATGATGAAAATGCTTCTACAGAGAATAATGAAATAAGGGAGACATTGGAAGAAAATATTGTATCTAAGAGTAGGAGTAGACCTTTTCATATCAATCCAATTCATTACAGTTATACAAGGTTTAAGACAAAATATCTCACAAATAGAAGTTCTATCGTTGATTTGATTTCAAGTGAAGGTTGTCGAAAGGATTGCTTGAAACATATTGATTTCAAGCTTGCTTTGGTGCAAAGGAAGAAATATTTGTCAATGAATAAAAGCATGCAAAATTCATTTTTAGTGGGTTGCATGTAATATACACTAGCAGGTTATAATTATCATATTGGGAATGCATTGATCTATAGAAAGGCTTTCAAAAGTTGCATTCAATTGGTAATTTTCGTTTGTCAAGAATCGAAGAAAGACTGGAAAAATATCTTACATATTATTCAAAAGTATGTTATAAAAGGGAGGTTGGACCATCAACAATTACTCTAATATCATGGATGAAAGAATTGTTTTCAAAGCATGGAGAGTGTAGGCCAAATAAAGATATAATACATATTCCAAATAATTTCTCGAGGTGAGAAATATACAACTTATATAGAGAATATGCATAAGCTACTGAAAGAGATGGTAATTTTATTATATATTCATATTTTACAAGGATAATGGAAGAACGGATTCAACAATGTCCGCGCTACTTAGAAGACAAGGATGGGGGTTTGCAGTACATTTGCTTCTCTCAAATAAAAAAGGGATAAATGTGAAGGGGAAGAAAGATGTATGCATTCATAACATTATTTTTGAAAATTGGATAGTTATCAACTATGAAAATATATTTATTAATAGATATCTTTTATTTTATGTGCAGATTCCATTGCCAAAGTACTTCAAGGGCATCACAATCGGCAAACAAGTGAAAGTCAAAAATTTTATAAGCATCTAAAAAAGTGTTATGGTAATCAAACTAAATATTTGGGTTTGATAATTGATGGTATGGAGCAAAATAAAACACTTCTAGCACATTTTGTCTACAAACCAAAACATTTATAGGAAGAAAATTTTATTCAGTTTCACTTGGTTGGTTGTATGGTATTTAATAGGAAGATGTTGCCAAGGGTTTACTTCACAACTCCAAATATTCATAATGATGCAAATATTACCATAACTATAATCCATGATGTGCTTTCACATTGATTTGGTATTCTTCCTGAATTTTTGTATCTGCAATTGGACAACACAAGCCGTGAAAACAAAAAAGTTCTTTTTGTATATCTAAACATGCTTTTTTAATTGGGAATTTTTAAAAAGGTAGAGTTTGGTTTCCTTCTTGTTTGGAACACTCGTCACGATATTGATAATATGTTTAGTCGTTTTTTAGTAGAATTGAGGAGGAAATATGTTGGGAGCCTACCATCATGAATTGAATGTATTAAGAAATCATATATTCTAGAGTATGTTTTTCATGTGATTGGAGAAACTATTGATATGTGAAGGTTTATTTTGGGATCGCATGGTGAAAATAAATGCATTGAACAACTTAATGACATTATATTCCAACATCAATTTTGTATTAAAAATTTAGATGGAAAAACACTTATGTGAGGCAAGAAGTATTCAAATGTCGCAGAATCGGGGTCATCATCAGGTTTAACATTTTTGAAGTTTATTCCAGATCATCCAATATTTTCATCAAAGATAATATTATTACAATCAGTTTCTAAACTCCATAATGCATGAAGGCATAAGAGAGAGCTAAATTATTATTAATGCCTGGAAGAAATAAAAACATGTATTAGAGATACATATGAGTACTTTGATGTTGTTGATTCAATTTGGTGAGAGTCTTTTTCCAATGATCAAAGTAATATCATTTTGAGATGAGGAAATGAATATAAAATTTTGAATACAACATCTATTTGGCCTCAAACTGTGCCAATTGAACAGGAGGAAAGACACATTGTTAGAAAACAACAAGATCAAGGCATTATTAATTCTCAACAGGAAGAGGAAAGAGAAATATATATTGGTTCTAGAAGATCACATGCACAACGTGAAGCCACAAAAGACCTTTACTGGGGTTTTGTGCAGGATGTTAAGGAGTGTTGCATGATAGCAATATTAATAGATGGATATCCACTTGGCTATCCATTTTGGGTTGCAAAGGTTACAAAAGTCATTAAATAAAATGAATATATTACCATTGTTGAGGTACATTGGTATGCCACAAATACCCACTCATCTAATGGTGTGTACAAGCTAGAGATGGTAGTTGATAAAAAAATCATAGAAAGAGAAAAAGAAAGGGTACAAATATAAATCATCGTTGTGCAAACCTCCTAAAATTGAAGGATGTTGACATACTTGTATATGACTTCAATTTAAAAAAGAGATGAACTCTTCGCTTCAAGACCTAGATATTTTGAAGAAGTTGATGTGAGAAGGAACACTGTTGAGATGGAAGTCTATTGAACCTAGTCGTCGATCTAGAAGACTTTTGAAACTTGAAATGGTGGGCATGCATGTTGACTTAGATGGGGCTCTAGTGGATGAAAGAGAAGAATATGTGTCATCTTTATTTGCATCTAGTCATTCATTTGAAGGTGTAGACTTTGATGGTGTGCCAGATCCTATGGATGACTTTGAATAAATGTCTAAGACATTTTATGTAAATGATCTTTGCATATAACTTGGAATAAATATTTTGACTTCCATACGATCTTACATGAAGTTATGAGTCATTTCTATGTTTGTTGGATAATGTGTTTTAATTATGAATAATTCATCTCTTTAGAGATGTTTGCATGGTAACTTGAAATAAATATTTTGACTTCTATATGATCTAACATAAAGTTATGAGTAATTTCTATTTTTGTTTGATTATATGTTCTACTTATGAAGAATACATATTTTTATAGTTGTTTGAATGGTAACTTGAAATAAATATTTTGACTTCCATATGATCTTACATGAAGTTATGAGTCATTTCTATGTTTGTTGGATTTAATGTTTTAATTAAAAGGATTTCATATCTTTAGAGATGTTTGCATGGTAACTTGTAAAAAATATTTTGACTTCCATATGATATTACATGAATTTATTGGTCATTTCTATGTTTGTTGGATTATATGTTTTAATTATGAAGAATTCATCTCCTTAGAATGTCTACAATGCAATCAGGAGGGCCTCGCTGGGGGAGAAATATCATACCATGTGGGTTCATATTTGGGGATATATATTGAAGAAAAAATGACATAATATATTGGGGATATATAGGAGGTAAAGTGTTTCCATATTGGAAAATATAAAAAATTGAGCTTAAATTTAATGAGAAAATATAAAGGGGTATGAAAAATGTTAATGAAAAAATAGATACCTACAATATCTAGTGAGTCCCCGGTGAATGCAATAATGAGTAACAAAAATAAAATCTATGTGATATTCAATCTACAAACTTTTACACTTTGATTAAAAGTAAATAAATATTAGAAATTAACGTTGACTTTTTAAATTATATAGTGATATTCCCATGATATTATTTATTGTTATCATTTGGTACAAGATAGTTTTAAAATTGTTGAAATTTTAATGCCTCATTAAAAGGGACACTTTGTTTTTATGATTGATTTTTAGGTTTTTGTTGCAATAGGATAAGTTGTCTTAGGCTAAAATTTGAAAACAACTATAGTTTTAGCCCTTGAAATAAAAAAAATCTCTTGGAATAATGATCTTTTCATATACTTGTTCATTTTTAGAAAAACAATTATTCATATAATTTTTCCATAATTCCATGGTTGAAATATGTTAAAAACTTTAGGGTTATAATTACATGGTTGAAAATTTGTCAAAATCTTAAGGTTTTTCCGAATTATGATATTCTATCTTTAATGTTATTGTTGAAAACAATTACAATTTCAGGGTTCTTTAGAGTCAAGATATTTTATCTTTAACGACATGGATGAAAATTGTTGGAATTATCAAGATTTGAGACATGATATTTAATATTAAACATCATGTCTGAGAATTGTTGGAATTTTACAGTTTCTCAAAGCCTTCATATTTTATCTTTTATTCCATTCTTAAAAATTGTGAAAATTGTAACCTGCTTTTTTTTATTGTTTCAACATCAAACATTTTTTTTTGAGGGTGTCTTTTCATCCATTTTGCAAAAAAAAAAAAAAAAAAAAAAAGAATTACTTCCATTTCAAAAAAAATGTTGAAACTTTACTGTAAAAAAAAGCATTGTTCTGGCATACACAATTTTTCTTTTTGGGTTGTTTTTTCATGTTTTTTGGGGGGTTTTGTGCTAGAGTACCTGTTTTGAGGCTATAGTTCTTGTTTTATCTGAAACTATGTTCTTCTTCTTATATACGAAAACTATGTTCTTCTTCTTATATATTTTTACATGATCTTTTAATCAGAGTCATTACAGAACCCTCCCCACTGTAGGAACACTGTCGTCGCTGTTCAATGGCACTTATAACCATCAACGTTGCTAAAAATAAAACATACTGCCCATGGGGCTTTATAACACAACTAGTTGTAGTATTTACAATGACCACTGCTAAAACATGACAAACATATCATTTACTGGAGCTTTATAACACATCTCATTATGATATTTACAATAATAACGACATACATACTCAAGCACATTTGCCTCAAATAGGAAATAAAAGTATACGATATGCATATCAATCAACAAGGAAATCCAAAGGCTTACACCTCCACCCTAAAAAGAAGTAATAAGATTCACGTCCTCCTTAGGAAGTCCAAAATCCACTACCAAGAATTCACCTCCTCCCTATTTAAACTATTATTTTATTATTTTCCCTAAGAGACTGATTTAGACCTGAAAAATCCACTAATACCATTACCAAAGCTTACATAGAGATAGATTAAGAAATAAGAAGACACTTCATGGTTGAAGTAAAAAATATTTACAATAACTTAATTTCTTAAAGGCTTCTAATATCAATTAAAACATGTAGGTTGCACGTTGTTTTTCTCATCTAGAGCGAGTTAAGGCATTATTTCTATTTCCAAATGTTGCGCATTTCAGAAAATCAAAGATAAATATATCCAGTAGCTAAGAAACAAAAAGCAAGAAAGAAACCAAAAGCCTAGTTTTGGATGTGATGAGATGAAAAAACAATAACTCTTCACACCATAATGTTTTATTAACAACTCTTTCGGCAAAGTGGAAAGAGATTATCAACTGATTTATTTACTTTGATATTAATACGGGGATTTGATTATGGCTGCAAAGTGGAAAGATATTATCAACTAATTTATTTACTTTGATATTAATATGGGGATTTAATTCTCTCTATGGTCAACCGGATTGTTTTATTTGATTTTATTGGGTAAAATTAACATACCCAGATCTAGTTCATGGATTTGTGGAGTAAATTTTAATGTTGTTTGCTTGGTATATGCGTCCAAGTCTTTTATATATCATAACAAATTTCTTTTGCCATTCCATGCTAATGACTTGGATATGTGGCGTTAAACCATTATTTAATCTAACGATGCAATGTTTTGATTTTTTCTTTTTACATTTTTCTGGTCAATTTTTTAGTGAAAATAATCTAAGAATTGAGAAAAGCATCCAAAAATCAGATTGCAAAATCTAAAAGACCTTTTAAAAATAGAGAACCATTAAAGAGAGAATGTGAAAACATTTTATTGTTGAATTAAAAAAGGTTTATAACAATTTAATTTATAAGTTCAATAGAAGATAAGTCTTATGACAGTAAATGAAAATGCCATATAAGCTTATGAATGTCTAAGATTCTTTATTAAGTCTTGACACCCCATAGAAGCTTAGGAGGAAATTAAAAAAAAAATAAACAAAGAATGGATCCACGTAGGGCTACTTGCTTAGTTACTCATGTACAACCTCTCATACACGGAGAAAATCATAGGAAATCCCCTCAGCCCTGCCCACCCAAAAAAACTACATGAGAAAAGAAAGAGATAAAGAAGGAAGGAGATGTAGGAAGGAGGACTCAAGATGACCCCCCGAGGACAAATTCTTTCACTCCAAGCATTAGTTCTAACTAAAGAAACCTTGGTGATGCTAAATACTTTGTGAAAATATTTGCAACTTATCTTTATTAGACCTTGTGGTTCCCTCTCTCTCTCTTTCCATCTCTCCCTCGTCAGTCCCTCTCTCTCTCTCTCTCTCTCTCTCTCTCTCTCCATGTTTCTCTCTCTATGTATTTATTTTTTACTCCCTCTCTCCCCCTCCAACTCCATATTTTTGTCCCTACCTCTAAATTCCTCTCTTTGGTCCTTCCCCTCTCTCCCTTTCTCTCCTACCTCCTTCTCTCTCCCCCCATCTCTCTCTCTCTCTCTCTCTCTCTCTCTCTCTCTCTCTCTCTCCTCCCTCCAACCTTGTCACTATCTCCCTCCCTCTCTCCTCTTCTCTCCCCATCCATATTTGTGTCTCCCTCTCTCTCTCTTACCCTTAACTTCCTCTCTCACTCCTCTCTTTCTCTCTCTCTCCGTTACTCCTCTCCCCTCTCCTTCATTCTATCTCCATCTCTCCCTTGTCACTCCCTCTATCTCTCCACCTCTATTGGTTTATGTCTTTGTTCTTCCCTCCATATATATCTAGAGTTAATTCTATATCATGATATATTAATATATATTATAAATATATAAAAAAATTAATATTATATTAATTTAATAATATTAACATTAATATTTTAATATCAATATTACATTTAATGATGTTTTTTACATAGCATGATAACTGAATTTATAATAAAACTACATCCAATTAATATATATGGTTTTTATTTTTAAGGCTTCATTTTACAAATATTTAATTATAAGAAATATTAAAAGTTTTTGGAGCAAGATTTTCTATTCTATATGTTGAATTAACATTTTTCCTTTGATTTAAGGAGTGGTATTGGGTTGACTAAAGAGTAAAGAGCTATTAAACACATGAGATAATTTATTATCCATTCAAATTATATATATATAATAATACATAGTTTTTTTTAATAGTTAATATTAGTCCATTATTAAGATTAAAAATTTATATATAATCTAAAGATTCAGGTTATACATAATTTAAGATTCAAGCAAATGTTTTGGTCAACATTAGTGAAATCATTTTATTATTTTTTGAGGACGTGACATACTTACACCACCCAGAAGCTTAGGGAGGAAATTAAAAAAGAAACAAAGAATGGGTCCACTTAGGGATGCTTGCTTAGGTACTCATGTACAACCTCTAATAAATGGAGAAAACCATAGGAAAGACCCACCTCGCCCCACACCCCCCAAAAAAACTACATGAGAAAAGAAAGAAATAAAGAAGGAAGAAGATGTGGGAAGGAGTCAAGATTACCCCCTAAGGACAACTTTTTTCACTCCAAGCATTACTTTTAACTAAAGAAACCTTGGTGATTCCAAATACTTTGTGAAAATATTTACAACTTATCTTTATTGGACACATATTCTAGGCTTATAACACCATCTTGAATATGTTGGCAACTGAAGTGCGTATAGAATTCAATATGTATGGTCCTTTGATACTTCACAAGATTTTTAAAAATATGTATTTCACTCTAACTATCACACCATAATATAGTACGTTGATATTGTTGAATGCCAAACTCATTCAACAAATGTTGCTATAGATAATGCAATGACTAACTAGATTTTGTAGTACCAAGCAATAGGATCAAAACCAAGATAGAAAATACAACCAAAGGTGGACCTTCAATCATCAAATGATCTAGCTTAGTGAGAATTTGTGAAACCCACAAGCTTAGGAGAACCAACAATATATTGAATGCCAAGACTTCATGTCCCCTAAATATATCTTAGAATACACTTCATTTCTTTCTTGTGATTTTGATTACAATCTTGGGAGAATAAAGAAACCAACCCTACTGCATAAGTAATGTGAAGTTAAGTGTGACTTAAATATAGTGGACTCCTAACCAGTTGTCAATGCAAGGTAGGATCCACCTGTGGGAAGGTGCACCTGGTGGTGAGAGTAACAACCAACTTAAAAGGAGTAGACAAATAATTACAAATAACCATGCCTAAGCACTAAAGTAAATCAAGGGAATATCTTTTCTAGAAGATTATGATCCCTTCTAAAGACTACTGAACTTGTCATACAAGAAAGTAATGTAGAAAACCAAAGTTGCCAAACAAAATTGTCCCATTAAGGCTTTATTAACATTCTGAACCATAGTTGAAGATATCCATATGAGGATCAAATCATCTACATACATAACTACAATCAATATATTAGAGCTATCTCTCTGAGTATAAACTATAGGACTAAAATGAAAATAGTTGAACCATTAAGCAAATACAAAGTTATCTATATTCTCATACCAATCTTTGGGTGTTTTTATGAGACCATCTAATGCTATAAGAAACAAGACTCCTTATGAATTGTTGTATGGACATGTTCCTTCGGTAAAACATCTCAGGGTCTTTGGTTCCACCTGTTATGCTTTGATACCAAAGGTACATAGAAACAAACTTGGTGCTAGAAGTCGTAAGTGTATCTTCCTGGGGTATTCAAACACCTCCACAGCATACTGCCTCTATGATGAAGTAAATAAAAGGTTTGTTGTATCTAGAGATGTAATTTTTCTTTTATAATCCAAATCTGACAATGTTGTTGAGCGGCAACTTGATCGCTTGGATAGATTCGCAAAAATGAAATCATTCCAAGAATTTGATAATCAGATTCCACATCTTGAAGGGGGGATTCCTATTCTAGATCAACATGTGTAATCTTCTTCTGAAGAATACTCTCCCCCGACTGAAACTCCAACAACGGATGATGCTTTAAGTGATGTAATTGATAGAATTGGGAGACTCAATCTTGGTTTAGTCCCAACTCAATCAACAGAGCAGCCTGTACCATCTCAGAAAGGTCCCCCAAAGAGGCTAATGAAGACACTTGAAAGCGTTCATCCTGATGAAATTGGAAAAACAGGAACCAAAAATTCAAACCGACAAAATGGAGGTGATGTAGATGAGTCTAATTCACTTGTTGATATGGATGTTTCTTATGATTGTGAATTGAACTTGTCTACAGATTTTGAACCAACTTCCTTTAAAGAAGCTGCTTCTCATGATGAATGGAAAGAAGCCATGCAAAAGGAGTATGATGCCCTCATAAAGAACGAGACTTGGAAACTGGTTGATCCTCCATTTGGAACCAAACCAATTGGCTGCAAGTGGGTCTACAAGAACAAGTACAAAGCTGATGGCTCACTTGACAAGCACAAATCTAGGCTTGTGGCAAAAGGTTTTGCACAGAAGGAAGGCGTCGATTATGAGGAAAATTTTTCCCCCACAGCAAAATGGGCCACCATCCGGACACTCTTTCACTAGCAGCTCAGAACGGTTGGAAAGTCCATCAAATGGATGTAAAAACTGCCTTCTTGAATGGAGATCTAAAAGAGAATGTTTTTATGTCCCAGCCTGAAGAATTTGCTATGAAAGGACATGAACATAAAGTATGCAAACTTGTGAAGTCCTTGTATGGCCTCAAACAAGCACCACGAGCCTGGTATGAAAAACTAACTGGAGCATCTTCTGGAACTCAACTTCAATCATTTTAATCTGATGATGCCACTTTATTTGTTAAGAAATTTTGGCAACAACAGTTGTATATCTTGTGGATATATGTAGAAGATCTTTTAATGACAGGCAAACACATGAAAGTTATATTGCATCCATAAAGAAAGAATTAGGAAAAATCTTTGAAATGACTGATTTGGGCTATGTTCATTACTATTTTGGCATTGAAGTAACCCAACATCCAAAATCCATATTTCTTTCTCAAAAGAAATACATTGGAGATTTGTTAAACAGATTTGGCATGACAGAGTGCAATCCTCTTTCTACTCCAATGGAACAAAACTTAAAGCTCACATCTATTGAAGGAAAGGAATTTGAGGATGTAACAAAGTATAGACAGCTTGTAGGAAGTCTCATCTACCTCACTACTACCAGACCAGACATTTCATTTTCTGTTGGAATCCTCTCCAAGTTTATGCAAAAGCCTTGTGAGGGACATTGGTCTGTTGTAAAAAGAGTTCTAAGGTACTTGAAGGGAACTCAAGACCTTGGAATCAAGTATACACAGGTGGACGACTTCAGCTTGATTGTATACTCTGATTCAGACTTCGATGGAGACAAAGAAACTAGAGTATCTACTTTAGGATATTCTATGAGTCTTGGATCAGGAGCTGTCTCTTGGAGATCACGCAAACAATCAGTTCCAACAGATTCCACAACAGAAGCAGAATATGTGGCAGCAGCTGAAGCAACGAAAGAAATTATGTGGCTCAGAAAAATTCTTGAAGATTTGTAGGTAAACCAAGTACAATCAACTCCACTCATGATTGATAACACCTCTGCAATAAAGTTGGCCAAGAACCCAAAGTTCCATGATCGTACAAAGCACATCAATACTAAATATCATCTGATCGACATCATGTTGAGGCCAAAACAATCCATCTCCGTCATTGTTCCACAAATGAGCAAATTGCAGACATCTTCACCAAAGCACTTGGAAGAGAAAATCTTGAAAGATTCAGAACGATGCTTGGACTCACCAACCTCCCTTCAGATTAAGGGGGGGAATCTTGACACCTAATCCTCAGCGATTGGGAGAATTGAATGTGAACAGTCATCAAGAAGATGAACTGAACGATCACATTCATGTATATAATAGATAGTTGCCTAATGGAATAAATGAATCAGTTTTTCTAGAGTTACTCCTGTCCTAACAAAGCTCACAACAACCCCCTGTCATTCAACCACATTTAATTCCCCTCCCAAAATCCACTCTATAACTAAAAGAGAGGAAGTGATATAGTACCAAAGTTTGCATTGATTCACTTCAAGATTAGGAGCATAAATGATATAAAAATCAACCACACAGTTTAGAATCAAAAGAATGGCTCGTACACAACAATTATGAAGGTCCAAACTAGATACAACTACAAAACTATAAAAAAGGAAGAGACAGCTATAATGAAACCTCCAATCCCTTCAAAATTCTGTAAAGTCCAAAACGGGGCATTCCAATAATAGTTCATTATGTTATGAAACTCAGAACAAACAATGTTAACTTTATGAAAAGAGTCTGTCTAGTTGATCACAATGTGACATAGTGTGCACTAAAATATTCCCACTAAAAAGAATCATGCAACAAACATTCCATGAAAATAAAAATATGCTTAGTTCTAGGGAAAATTAAAGTGTAAATTATTGAATTGGTTTCATGTCTCAAATCGATCCTAGTTAGATGGATGCTTCATCATTTTCCATGGTTGGGGAATATGATCTCTAGCGGGATGATCCACCCACATAGGAGAAGAGATCATCTTTTTCTCATTCATTTTTACAAACCAAATCTGCTCAGGCATAAAGCATGAGTCATTTCAAGATGAAAAATTTAAACCTAAAATAAACATTTGAAATGCATCATGCATTACATCAATAATAATGATGAGTAAGTTTTTTAATTGAATAAAATTATGGTGATATGAAAGCACTTCTCCAGTAAATTAGGAAGGAAGGTCTGTATGCACATATCATGCATTATATCACTAATAATGATCACTAAGTTTGTTGATTGAAAAAAATTATGGCCATATGGGAGCACTTCTCCAATAAATTAGGAAGGAAGTTTGGTATGCGCACTTAGTCTTTTTGGCATTATGATTTTTCAATATGAATCTCATTAGGGTTTCTCCAATATCTCACATAAAACCCTCTTATTGAGTGGTTTCATGGAGGAAACCCCTGTAGAGGGAACAACCCCCTCCTATTGCATTGTGATTTCAAGATATAATGCTCATCGTGGACCAATGGCTACAACACCTCATTAATCAACTCTTGGATCAAGACTCGAGTCAAGAATTCAACTCAAAATAGGAAGGACAAAGTCCCTATGGAGATTACTAAAAAAATCATAACCATGGAAGATGCCTTCCAAATGTAGTAAAAAATCAAAATTTGAGATTAGATTTAGGATAATGGAGGACTGCCTCCAATATATGAAGGATCATGCGTTGATTTGTAATTTCATCAACCTATGGGAAACAAAGAAAACTTTCATCAATTAGATGTAAAGCAAATGGAAACACACGCATGAAATATATTTGCAATTGGGTTCCAAAGGATTCTTTACAATAAGATTTATAAATCTGGAGGATAAAACTAGGGTCTTCGAAAATGAAACCTACTTCTTCAACAATGTTGACCTATTCATGAATTTTAGGAAGGAGAGGTAAAACTTGTAAAAGGAATATTTCCTAGCAACACTTGTATGGATTTGGCTCTTTTCATTCCGTAAGGATGTTTGGAATGAAGATATCTTAGAGGTCATCAAAAATACAATAGGAAAGTTTGTAAAATTATTAGAAGTTACAAAGAGATGGAGGTATACTTCCTACACTTATATTTGCATTTATATGAATATTTCAGAACACTTACTTACTTCCATTAATTTGTATTATTATGGTGAGATCCATCAACAAACTCCAGATTATGAGCATGTTCAATTTTTCTACCGTCGTTGTCATGAATACAATCACTTGTTTTGCAATTATCCTTTGAACTAAAAGGATACTTCATAAGAGTAGACAAGTCAAAATGATGCCAATGGTTTTGAGATAATGGCTCTTTGCATAAGAAATTAGTGACAATAGGAGGCATTGACAGTGAAGGAAGCACCCCAATTCAACAATAGGTATCTCAAACTTAATGAAAGCCAGGAAATGAAAAATATCCTAGCTTAAGAAACCCTTCCATAAAACCCTAATGTAGATCGCAACTCCATGAAAAGGAAAACCTGATAAACTAGTCAAGAGGAGCCAAAGGAATACAATAGTGCAGTAATGGAAGCCTCTTTAGAGGGAACCCAAGATGATAATGAAAAAATGTATGTGGATAAGGCCACCTTAGCAAGCATGGCTGAATAGTTAAAAGAAAGAGATCTATGGATGGTACCTGAGTAGAAAGTTCAATAGCTCCAACAAGCCTACCTAAATCTCTGCAAATGCAATAGATCAGATTTCCAACACCCTGGTTCATCAAGTTGAGGCATCCAAACCCACAACATCAAGGAGACCACAAAACCATAGAGAGAAATAAGAAAAGGGATACAAAAGCAAGAAGGGTCTCCCTAAAGAAGAAGGAAACACACTAGCTAAAATAGGTCGATTTGTTCTCATGACAGAGGTCATTGAATGCATCATTAAATTGTTTCAAGACTAGATCACTTCCTTGTCTCTTAATCTTTCTGGGAAAGGGAAAATTTTGTGGAGGATTCCATCTTTCCATATCAAGGATCTGACCACTAGTTTCTTTTCCTGGATGACAATATTAGAGCCAACCCCATGAACAAACCATTTTTTAGAACTTCTAGCTCAAACATTCCTCAGTCTTGGACAAATCCAACAAATGGTGGCACGAACCACCCCCCTTCCCCCCCCAAACCCCCCCCCCCCCCCCCCCCCCCCCCCCACACCCCAAAGTTCTTCCATGTTCCAATTCCAACAAAAAAATAAGTTTTTCAAGGCCAATATAAAAAGTGGAACAAGGATGAATTTAGGAACATCCATCAATCCAAATGGGAGCTAGAAGCTCTCATGGAGCAAATACAACAACAAATTTACTAAAAGGCCACGTGGATGACTTGGTTGAAGATGAGGGTACAAATTTAATCTATCTTGAAGAGTTTCATATCTAGTAATAATTTTTCTAGAGGAAAAAATAACGTATCAAATGGCTTAAAGATGGTGAAGAAAGCACTAAATTCTTTCATAAATCCATGACCAAACATCATCATCACAATAGAATTTTCTCTCTCTCTATAGAAAAAAGAGCCAAAAACTCATATATCATGAGGAAATGGTAAGGAATTTGTTAACTTCTATCATCATCTTATCTCCAAGCCTGAAGACAACAAATTTATAGCTATCATGTGAATCATGGGATCCGTCCAATACCTAGTTCACGCAGAGCACAATGACACCTTAACAAGATCAATCTCCATTGAAGAATTAGAGGAAGACGTCACGACCATGATGAAAAGAAAAACCCCTAGAATGGACAACTTACAATGGAATTTTTAAAGCCTTTTGTCCCTTTCTCAAGCATTAAATTCCCTATCTGGTTGAGGTGTCAATGGAAACTGCTTTAGTATTTCCAAATCTCAATGCCACTTTCCTTACTTTGATCCCGAAGTATAAAAAGTTCAATGATCCCTTAGGATCTAGAGTCGTAGTCTATGAAATGTCATCTATAAAGTAATAATGAGGCATATTGAAAAATAGCTCAAGCCCATCCTCCTAGCCTCAATTTAACCAGAACATACAGGCTATGTGGAAGGAAGGAATATTTTGGATGGAATCTTGGTCATGTACAGAGTCATTGACTCTCCTAATTAGAAAAAAATATGACATATGATAATCAAACTTAACCTTTCAAAATATTTTGACAAGTTGAGTTGGTCATATCTTTATCTAATTCTTCAAGCCTTCGGTTTCTCTGAGGACTTATTAAATTGGGTGGGATATTTAGTCTCCACTCCCTTTTTCTCCATTCTATCTGATGGTTTCCCCACTTATACTTTTTCATATTCTCAAGGTATTTAGCAAGTTGAGCCACTCTCCCCTTTCATTTTCATATTGTCTTTTGAAGGCCTAGGTCACACCATCATTCAAGCCATCCATCAGGGCTCTCTAAAAGGTCTTTGAATTTTGGTATATTATTTTCTTGTCTCTCACCCTTTGTTGATGATATACTTCTTATCCTCATCCCCAATACTAGAGAGACAACCACTCTTAAAAGGATTCTAGGTTACTTATCGTTAGCCTTTGGAACCATTACAAAATTTGGCAAAACAAATCTCTTCTTTTTCAATAACATTATGATCATCTAAAGACAGATAACTTGCATCCTTGGTTACTAGATCAACCACTTGTTGGAACCTTAAAATTCAAATGTTGGAAGTACCTCCTTGAGAAACTTACGGATAAACTTAATTGTTGGACTTTCTGATCCCCCAATGTTGTGGGGCAAGCCATTCTCCTTAAATATATTACAATTTATCCCATTTTCCTCTTCACTTCCATAACATCCCTTAGACAAATTTGCAAGTCCATTAAAAAAATTCATCTCACCTTTGTATGGGGTGGAGATTCCAAGGAAAATAAACATGCCTAAATATATTTAGATAAGTATGATTAACCAAGTTAAAAGGAGGCTTGGGTCTCAGAGATTCAGAAACCCTTTGTAAAGTCTTCAAAGCAAAGATCTAGTGGATGTATAAAGTAGGGTGTTGAACATTGAAAGTAGATATGGAAAAAAAAAATATATAGACATGACATCCATTTCCAACATCAAATGAGGATAGTCTCCCACCCCCATGGCTCTTCAACCTAGAATCATGCTATTTCCAATAAAAAACCTCATTCAAATGCATAGTTTTGGGATATCTGTGATGGTAATTCTACCCTCTTTTGGGAAGACTTATGGAAACAAACAAATAAACTCATTAACAAAGGGTACTACAATGAGATCAAGAACACATTGCAAGTTCAAAATTTGATTAAGGTGGTATATTAGTGGTAGGAAAACCCAACAATAGATTTTTTCCACATATGGAATCATAAACGTTGATGGCCACACATTGAAGAAAATGAAAATGCCCAACAATTATCAATTGATCCTCTGAACAGCAAAATACCCTACTAGAATGGTCCGAAAAAACATAGTTGGGGGTATGAACCCAATGGAACCTTCATAATAAAGGAAACTTATTCCCTCTCTACATGTCACAAAGATCTCCCAATCCAAAAAATATGGAACTGCATCTCATCTTAGAATCTATAGGTGAAGGTGGACCACTTCATATGGCTCTTAATAGGGAAATGCACCCTTGTATGGGACCACGGATAAAATTCAGTTTCAAATGACCCTTCTTTGACTGCCTATGGTGCAATGGAGCAGAGTATCCCACACACCTATTTAACACTTGCAACTACCCTTTGAATACGTGGGATCATGTGGTCATTTTATTTGAACATTTGGAAAAGAACAGGGGCAACATTGCCAACACAATCATTAACTGGAACTCGTCCCAATTTGAAAATCCCATCTTGAATATAGCTTGGTAATTAACATTAGGCCTCTTACTCTAGAATATCTTGGAGGAGTGAAAAAACTATGTTTTTAAAGGTTAACACCTCCTTTGCCTTGCCATTTAGTCCCACTTTTCGAACAATCTCAAGAAATATGCTCTTATTCATCCTTGGTCTCTAGATCCTTGACCTTTTGATCCTTCTTAAATTCGAATTATACAAAAGCTATTTACCTTCATATCTACTCTCTTCCCCCTACCTCCACCCCCATGCCTTCCTCCTCTTCCTCTGAATGGTATCCCCATCCCTCTTCCTTTATCAAGCGAAAATTTGACAGTGCCTCCAATGGAAATTTAGGTCTTGCAGACTATGGCATCTTCATGAACAGTTAGGGACATGCTCTCTTCTATTACTTTGGAACCTTCAGCGATAACACTAACATGTTAATACTTCCCTTCTTCATATATCTTGGAATCTTATTCAATGGTGTGAGGTTTCCAAAATGACTCAATGTACACATGGAAAGTTGGGCAAGGTTTCCTATTCTCGAAACCATTTATATCATTTAGTTGGATAGTCGAGGGATGTGAAAGGGAAAAAACTTTAATGGTTCTATTTTTTTTTAGTTTGCAAGTAGAAGGACTAGACCACCAAGAGCTCGTCACAATCAATACCTACACATATAATCAAATAATTGTTGGGAAAGGTATTGTTTGACCATAATGAGAGCAGGGATGAGCTCCTCCTTTGCATGGAGGAGCTCCACATGCTTTACCAAATCATGGATGATTGACTATAGTGATTGAAAACAACACTTCCCTAAGATAGAGATCCTCAACCTCTTGCCCACCCTGCACGTCTTGCCCCTACTAATCGATTGCATGGTCTCTTTGTGGTGCAAGGTCACCATGAATAAGTCTAGTAACACCCAAAATTTATAATTTTTATGCATATTTACAACCTTTGTATATTTTATTGTCATGTATTTTACATCCAATTTTATATATTTTATAATGAACTTTGCTACCCATAACTCAATCCATAACTTTTTGAAAATTACAATTTTTGAACATTACAATATAATAAACTTAATTTCTTAACAAACTAAAATTGATAAAAAATTACTCCTTCGATTTGCATAATATATAGTTACGAACAAAAACAATGAAAAACAAAAACAACAAAACCGATCACTCATTTTTTAAGTCATTTCTATTAACTTATTAATTATTTCTAATTTGAATAATCTTCCATGTTTTTCTGTTCACTTAAAGAGAGGGAGAAAAAGTATTCATGAAAGATATGCTTCATGCATGGGTTAAGGAGATTATCTATTTTTGAGTGAAACGATGACGTATTAAAGTTTTTTCGAAATGATGCGAACATTTTATTAAAGTTTTTTTCGAAATGATGTAACACATTATTTCATTATTGTTTATTGAATGTTTTAATTTTGAAATCAATAATAGATTTAATGATTTTTTTTTATATAGTATGGATAACAAAATTTATAATAAAACTGCATCCAATTAATATATATGGTTTTTTTAATTTATTTTACTAATATTTAATTAAAAAGTATTAAAAGATTTTGGAGTAAGATTTTCCTATTTTTTATTTTGAATCGATATTTTCCCTTCGATTTAAGGAATGATAATGGGTTGAGTAAAGAGTAAAGATGTTTAAAATTTTAGTTAATTTGGAAGTTTCATGTGATAATTTTTTTTGTTAAAAGTAAATTTATGATTTATTCAAATTCACTTATGTGATAAAAGAGCTATTAAACACATGGCATAATTTATTATCCATTCAAATCATATATAATAATCCATAGTTTTATTTTAATAATTAATATTAGTCCATTAATGAGACTAAAAAATTATATAATCAAAAGATTGAAGTTATATATAATTTAAGATTCAAGCTAATGTTTTGGTAGATATTAGCCAAAATATTTTGATATTTTTTAAGACTATTTTATTATTTTTTTGAGAATATGACATACTTTATAATTTACAATTTTATGATATTCTAATTTTTGGTTGTTTAAATTAAATTTATAAATTTTATAGTTTTTAAATTGGTTAAAAAATATTTTATGAAATGTAAATGAGTTGATTTGCATGAAATTTAATATTTATAAAGTTTTAAGATAAACCCAAATAAAAATGATATAAAGTAACAACTACGAAATGTGAAAATCATTCTTCCATCTTGTCACCCACTATATACCACATACAACCTGACAGTATAACAGGACAAAATGCATGACAACATTTCACTTAAAAACAAACCTTCCAGATCCAACAGACATCATGCTTCTCAATAAACGTTAAAGCGGTTGGAAAGTTTCTGCTAAATAACTTTAAATAAAAGCAGTCCACTGGCTGGCTTGGGATACCGACTTTCATGCTACATGGTCGTAAACGCTCTTCGGTTGTTGGTGCACCAGAAAGGAGCAGAGGAGGAGGATATGGCGTATTACCATGTGGTAGGCCGTCATCTATTGTATTAAATGCTCTTCGTCCGTGGGTGCACCAGAAGCGATGAATGTAGGCGCATGAGCATTGTGTTAGGCTTTCAATTGACAGCATTCAGGGTAGAAAATTGACCGGCACTTTAATTCTGCCCAAAGTATAAAATTGATATATACTTTACTTTTATACCCAAGGAAATTTTGTAAACATAATTCAGGTTTACGATTTATAAAACTTTAATTTAACTATTCAGCGATTATTAATTATTAAATGGATGGTAGAAGCTAATTTCTATGGAATATTCACTAAAGTAGAGATTTATTTGAAAAATAGTTATATTTATCTTTCATTTAATTATTTAATTAAAAAATGTGATAGTAATTATATAAATTATGGTGTTTAGATAGTCAGTATTAATTATATAAATTATGGTATTTAGATAGTCAGTATTAGCAAATATAATAATGTTTATTTATATTTTAAAATTTTTAATGATAAAATAGAGATCATCTTTATGTTTAAAAATTTAATAATATTTTTTAAATATATAAATAATTTTTATAATTAAAAATAATGATAATAATTTAAAATACATTTCTAATTGAATTAGATTTTGAGATCTTTTTATTCCATGTTGTTTTGGAGAAACAAGGATAAACAGTAATTGGGTATTTTGTTAAAGCATTTCTTGATGTGTAGTTAACAGTGTAACTATATATACAAAAATAATATAATCTTTTTAAATATTTATAATGTTGAATACTATGAAGTAAATATTTTAATATTTATCAATTTTTACACCATATAATTTATATACTTATATTTATATGGGTGTCTTTGTTATTTCTATGGGTGTTGTTGCAAACTAAATTGCAAATTGAAGAGCGCCGAAGTAGAGAGCTATGGAGTGAAGAGTTGCGGGCTCAGTGGTGTGAATGTCGCAAGGAACAAGAGTCGATTTGTGTGTGAAGAGTGGTGGATTGTGTGCCACCTGGGAGAGTTGTGAAGCTATTTTTTGTAGTGCGCAAACCAATGGACAAAGATTGTTTTTCGCTATCTAATACCTTGAAGAAATTGTTGGATCAATTTGGTGTTGTGGTAGAGTTGCGAGCCAAGGGAGCAAGCGACCTGTGTGAGAAGAAGTGGCTTGGAGAACTTGTAGGTGTTGTGAACAACATGGAGTTTCTTGGAGTAGTGTCGGATCCACGTGGCATGAATAGGCATATGGAAGAATGTGTTGAGTGTTTTGTATGGTGTGACAAAGTGGTTATTCATATCAACTGACATGTTGGAAACTGTCGAGAATTATGAAGAAAATAAGGATGTTGAAGAAAGGCCGTAACTGTGTGTTGCATTGTTGTGTTCACTGATCGTTAAAGCAGTGGCATATGACATGGTTTGAAATTGGAATGGATTTTTAAGAAGTATCAGATTGATTATTCATTGTAGAAAAGGCATAGGGCCTGTCTAGATCCGCATTAGAGTTCTGGCTTAGTATAGAGGTGTTGTTGAAACTTTCAGTGTTCAATGTGACTACGAAGGGAAGCTACAGTGCCATGTCCAGGGTGCAGTGTTGGCCAATGAGTACAATGAGTGGGATAAATATTTTCTCCAATATTTTTGACAGTGATATTTTTGATGATCCTCTAATTGGAAGTATTTTTGGGCCGAGTAGTATTTTTTATTCAAGTAGCACTTTTGAGTTAGAAGAATTTTTCGACAAACGAAATGGTTTTATTGATGACCATGAATATCAGGAGGTGTTGTGTATTCCACATGTTCCTCCAATCAATGAGAGAAAAACTTGCTTCTCCCAGAACCCAATTGTTAGAAATTTTTTTGGATCTGCGTATAAGATGGTTGCAACAGTGGAGAATACGACCGAGGATGTTGTTTAGAGGCCATTGATGTTTGAAGATGAGTACATTTTGGTGGATGATGTTCCAATCGATCATTTTATGCCACTTGGTTGCATATTTTACAAGGTTGTGTCTCATGGAAAGAGGGGAGACCATGAATTGGATTACCTCATTCTCATTGTTCGGGATGTTTCCTTTCATCCCAATATCGAAGAAGTCATTGATATTAAGTACGTAAGAAAATATCACTTAAGGACCTTGTAATGAAAGCAAGAAAGGTGAAGATGAAATTGTATCATCAAATGAACAAACATGAACCCTTTAGGAAGAAGGGAAAAGTGAAATGTATCATTATAAGCCTAGTCGAGACTTAGACCAACATGAAAGTTAACATTTAGGTCTTCATTAAGCGGAGGTGTGAGAATAATAATCATGAACTAGTTCATGACTGTTCTTATGATGACAAATGATCAATGTCAGTCGAAGGGGAGTCGAGAGGAGTCAACTAGAATTAGATAAACAATAATGATAGTCGATGAATCGTTGTACACTCTACAACTCTCTACTTGTATAAATTGTCTTATGTATGCAATGAGAAAGATCTTTCAGAGAGTCTTCATTTTCTGACATGGTATCATAGCCATACTCGAGTGTGTTTGGTGGATGAAGAGTTAAGGGCTCAGCCTTCTGTCTGAAGAGTTGTTGCTCCTTGTGCATAGGATCTTAATTGTTGGGCGCTGCATATTTGAATGTATGTAGTGAGGCGTGTTTAGTTGTGGCTACTGCGGCAACGTGTCCTTTTTATTCCAGTGAGTTATCAGTGTATGTGTGAGAGTGTGGGAGTGTAAGCGTTGACTTTCGTTGAGATTTGTAGTCTTGGTTAGAGAGTGGAATATTTTAGTGACGTGGAGTTACCATTTCCTATGGAGACTACCACTATCTAGAGTGAATCTGTGTTTAATTATTCTCTAGTGGAGGCATTGGAAGAGGCGTACAGGAGCAACCAAAGGAGGATCTAGTTGTAGGCATAACAAGATGATCATTGTGCATGGACATAAGCATGGGAAAAGTTGTTGTATCATCATGAGAGTCTAGAGCAGCGTTGAAATTTGTTGTGAAGCCCATTTATTAGAAAGGTGTGTAGGCTATTCTATGTTGCTAAGGAGACCATGGTCTGCATTTAATCTGCATCGAGCACTGTGTTGGTTATTTGTGGTCTCATTGCCACTATCAGTTGAAGGAGTCACAAAGCAATGGATAAAGATCATTGCTCACTGTCTGATACCTTGAAGAAATTATTAGATCAATTCGGTGTTGTGGCAGAGTTGTGAGCCTAAGGAGCAAGTGACTCGTGTGAGAATAAATGACTTCGAGAACTCATAGGTGTTGTGAAAAACATAGAGTTTCTTGGAGTAGTGTTGGATCCACGTGGCATGAGAAGGCACATTGAAGAATGTGTTGAGTGTTTTGTATGGTGTGACAGAGAGGTTGTTCATATCGACCGACATGTTGGAAACTGTCAAGCGTTGTCAAAAAAATGAGGTTGTTGAAGAAAGGTCGTAACTGTGTGTTTCATTGTTGTGTTGACCGATGGTCAAAGCAGTGGCATCTGAAATGGTTTGAAATTGGAATGGATTTTTAAGAATTATCAAATTGATTATTCATTGTAGAAATGGCACAGAGCCTGTTGGGAACGGGATCCCCCAAAGAATAGTTTTGGGGCTAAAAGCCCATGTTTTGGTCAAATTTTCTAATAAACTTGTAAAGACTCTGCATTTTGTGGTCGAGGCATGCAAAGGTGTCGTAAGTCATAAAGGGTTTTCTGCCCTTAATTTGTTAAAGAAAAGTCGGCTATAAGAGCAGACCATGGGATTGTATAAAAAGAGTTATGCTCTGAGTAGTTAGGAGTCAGTCGATGATGAAAAAGATAAGAGAGTCATAGCTCTGAAGTAAGAATTCTAAGTTTTGGGTCGTAGCATAGGTAATGGCTCTGCAACTGAGTGCATAGAGACCTAGGGTGGAAGTCTACAACTGAGTGTGGAGAGGCCTAGGGTGGAAGTCTGCAGCTAAGTGCACAGAAATAGAATCTGAAATTACTTGGAAATATCAATAAAGAAGAGTATTTTTCAATTATGTGTCTTTGTTTCCAATTAATGCATCTTGTCATTTTATTTATGAATTCCCTTTTTGATGCTTATAAGATGTGTGAATGAATGCAATTATGTTGGATAACTGAGCACAATTAAGGATATTTATTTATGCGGTACTAACCGTGATTATCTAATAAGTAAGTAAGACACTTAGACTAGTTTAGGAATCTACATGGTATGTTGCCATAGTAGCACGAAAGTACCTAAGCTACAGCTTAGGGCTGCGTGAAGGGAAATCGTACCCTTTCAAGGAGGTATTGAAGGGTGGAATAGAGGGCTTGTTTTTCAAGCCTTAGAGTGAAGTGACCTACACGAAGGTAGCAATAAAGGGAATAAACCAACATCACGACTATCTCAAGGTGCGGAGACTTGGTTCCAACATCCCCCCATACTACTTCAAGTGAGACTTCGGTCCACGCTCTGCGAGCTAATGCCAAAAGGGCCAGTAATGCAGGGATTTGTTTGGCTAATTAACGCTGAACCTAGGTCAAGCCCCCTCAAGCCAACAAATGGTTCCGTTGTCAAGACCAGAATCTACATAAGAGATGTGCGATGTCGTATCACTGGAATCCAACTAAGAAAGAGATTGGAGACTGGTTGGATAGGAAGATCCACGAATTCATGGTGTAGGAGAATAGAAACCCGTGACTGACAAAGGAAAGATGGTTGGATAGATACCTATATACAGAGATCCATGAAATTTTTTTCTTCTCCTTTTCGGTTGAGCTATATGAGTGGATCACAAATCTAGCATACAACCAAGGAAGGTGGAAACTTGATGGTCCTATTGTGTGGACCTTAGAGCTAGTAAAGAAATTAGAAGCATCTAAGAACAAGATTGCCCACGTTGTCGATCATTGGATCGATCGCGTCATAGGAGGATTTGTGACTGAATTCGCGGTCGACAGTTAAGTCAGTTACAGTGAGGCAAAGTGGTGCTTTTTCAAAGGACCGCGAGGTGAGTACGTGAAATCTTTGAATACTTGGATTAAAATGATATTTTGCGAAAAATGGGTTATGCAACTACCTTGATGTTCAGAGCTACGTAAAGTGGAAAATCTTACAGGAATGAAGGAAAAAATGGTCTTGAATATAGTCCATTGATTTCACCTTTGCGAGGTGACAAAGAAGGGATAGCGCAGGTTTCTCCATGAAGTGTTATTCAGACAATAAGACAAGGATTCCCATGAATACCACCTCCACCCACACCACCCCTAACTTCACCACCATCACCTGCGACATCACCCGTACCACCTCCACCTCCACCATAGTTCAGTATGGCAAATTCAGTGAAGTTGTCTTTGTTCAAAGCCTTGGGGCATGAGGACCTGAACGAGTTCTAGTTCATCGTGAAAGCCATATGGGAAGCTCAGGGTGTTACAGATGATCACATGAAGAAGGTGACATTGGTTAGTGTTTGGCAGGATCATGCACTAACCTGGTATATCAAGTACTCTAAGGATAACCTGAATGCTGGAGTGGCAGACATACAAACAACACTGAATAGAGAATTCAGTAGCCCTAAATCTGAGGCACAGTCGATCGTGGGATTAAAGGAAATCACGATGCAACCAGGCGAGACACCTTGGGAATTGATGAGAGGTTGAAATATAAAATCCACGAAGCTAATATGAACTTGATAGACGGGCAACATCATGAGTTGTTTGTGGCTTCACTATTGCCACACTTAAGGGTTACACTGTCACAATGAAAGATACTGACTCAGGTAAAGGCCTTGGAGATTGCAATGAGACTGCATGAAACCCTGATGCAAGATCCAAATCTGGGGGTTCAACAGATCCATGCACAATTGAAAAATCTTTGGCATGAGATGCAAAGTTTGAAGCAAGATAGAATAGTCTGACCAGAGGTGCACGAAGAGGTATGGTGTATGAAATGTAAGAGTCAAGGGCATGACAAAGACCATTATTCAGTCTTTGCAAACTATATTGTAGGAGAAGGACTATTGCCTTGAAGGCTAGAATATCATGCAGAACTGAGTGAAAGGCATGCATTATGGTGCGCTGTATGTTAGGTAGCAGGAAAACATGCCACAGATAATTGTCATTTGCTGCAGAAGTTTGTACAGACACCGCAACAACTGTTCTACAACTTTTGTAGGTTGGTAGGGCATGATGAGTGTAATTGTCAGAGTTATGAATTGATGATGGATAGAACTCCGGCCTATAGGGTCCAGGAAAAAACGCGAACCCTCAACCAGATTGCAGGGATAGTGTGGATCGGATTTTAGGGGCACAGATGAGGCCGAGGCGGAGGAGGACTTGGTAGAGGTCAGGGACAGTTGATTTGCTACAATTGCGGAGGACCAGGACACTATGTCTGTGATTGCACTAACCCAACCCATCCGTCATACAAGTATTGCACGTTGTTTGATCATGAAATGAAACACTGCCCTATGCTGATAGCAAGGATACATGATAAAGGGGCGCTACCACCTCTGTGGACTCAGAACCTGCAGATGATGAGGTTTGAGCCGCATGAAGAGGATCCAAACATGAATATATAGCTTTGGAGTGGAATCAAAATAGGAGATGACAAAGGGAAACAACCTAAAGACAGTACTTGGGTTCACAAGGCTCTAGCAAAGGAGGTTGAGTTTGATTTAGATCCTGCATGTGAAACATTCATGGAAGCCACGAAGAGCTTCACTGAGGCCTCCACCTCAGCAATTAGGGATAAGCCTGATACAAAGATGGACCCTTCTATGCTGACAACCTTCCTGGAGACCTGCATGAATTTATTGCACAATAGTAAATTTGTGAAGGGGTTACAAGAGCTCATAAACAGATGCACCAGAAACACTCCACGTGAACCGTGCGTAGTACGAAAGATTGGTAAGCATAAAACAAAAACGGGATGGGAGATGAGACTGACTGCACAGATAGGAGAATATTAAATGGATCAGGTTATTTTGTACCTCGATTCAGATGCAAATGTGCTACTGAAGCAGACTTGGGAATGAATGGGGAGACCCAGACTGTAATGGTCTCTGATTCAGCTAAGGATGGTGAATCAGTAGAAGATCATTCCCATGGCATGACTACAGGGGGTGACTGTGGATATTGAAGGTGCGAGCGTGCTGGCTGACTTTGAAGTCATAGAAATTGTGGATGAGAAGAATCCTATCCTGCGCTCCTGGGAATTGACTAGGCTACTGATACGAGTGGGTTAATCAACCTAAAGAAGCAAAAGATGATATTTGAGAAGAAATCGCTACACATAATAGTACCTCTAGATCCTGCTGAATGATCATGCTATACTGAACCAGTCCATGAGTATGAGAGTGATGACGATCTAGACTATATCTATAAGATTGGGTGAATCCCACCACGGATGGGTGAATCACATGGGATTGTGAGAGTTCCTTCACCTCGGACCTTGATGAAGAGTTAGAACGTTGGAAAAATCGGTTACATGAAGTGACTACACTGAACTGCAACATGATGACCTTGTCGCTGCACTTTGTGTCCTCAGAGGTAAGAAATCTGCCAGTTTATGATGGCTTGAATGATGTAGATATCTTTTTGGATGCATTTGAAAGGGAGGTACCAGAAAAGTAGCACTTCCAGGTGTTGGAATGGGCACTGTGCGCTACGCCCGCAAGATGGTGGGGTACACATCAGGGAATCTCTGATGATTGGAGCGAATATAGGAGGATGATGAGAACACAGTTTGGGAAGCCGAAGATACGAATGATAGAAAAGTATGATGGGCAGGGTGATCTGTGTGTGCATCTAGCCAAATGGGCCTGAGCTTATGGAGAGAAGTCGTAACCTGAATGGGTGCACTTGTTCTATCACACCCTGGATGTTGTCCTGATGAATTGGTATGTAGAAACAAAGCCTCGCCATGGTACAGGTGAATGTGATATTCTGCGCGAAGGATTCATAATGACATTTAGTTTTGAATATGGGTTTTACTGTATTGATGAGGCGCTACAAGAAGTGAAAGCTGCAATCTTTAAGATATCACAGGATCCTTTAGACCTTATTCAACCTGCGTGGGCTACTTAGCTGAGTCACACATTGGAATTCTATAATGTAACTGTTGAAGAAGAGGATGAGGATCCACAAAAGATTAATATTCCTGAAATAGAAGGTCACTGCGAGGTTGAAGGACCACAGATTGAGAACCCTGATATAACCGCACCATTGAAAATGAAACAAGTAAACATTGGTTCTAAGGAAGAACCAAAATTCATGGAGATTGGAGATTATTGGGATGATGCGACGGTGGATAAGGTCATTGAGTTGCTCTGCGAGTACCGGGATTTATTCCCTACCAAGTTTACAGACTTAAAAGGGATAATAAAAGACCTAGGTGTTATGAATATCACGTTGAAACCTGATGCGAAGCTGATTAAGAAAATACCTTACCATCTCAATCCAAAGTATAAGGAAAAGGTCAGGTTAGAGCTAGACAAGATGCTCATGGCAGGAATCATTGAGCCTATGGAAGAATCTGACTGGGTAAGCCCAACGGTGGTATAGGAGAAGAAGCAAAAGGGTGAAATAAGGATATGCGTGGATCTCAGAAAGCTGAATGACATTTGTGTACATGATCCTTTCTCGACTCCGTTCACTGAGAAAGTGTTGAATGTAGGTGGCCACGAAGTATATTTCTTCACTGATGGGTTCTTTGGGTACCACAAGATCAAAATCACGTAGGAGGATAGGAGCAAGACAACCTTCGCGATTGAGTGGGGTTGTTTTCAATACACTGTAATGCTATTTGGATTGAAAAATGTGCCTGCAATCTTCTCGCGTGTAGTCATTGTTGTGTTCAAGGCATCTATTTATAAGCTCCTAGAGGTATACTTTGATGACTGGACTATATTTGGGCTGGTGAAACGCCATGTAGCAATCTCGTGCCTAATCCTGGATACCTATCGAACATACCAGATCGTGCTTAATCTGAAGAAGTTCTTGTTTTGTGTTCCCGTTGGGACCCTACTGGGTCATGTGGTTTGCAAATAGGGATATATAGTAGACCTCATGAAGATCACGGTGATACTGAACTTGTAGCCACCAAGGAGTGTGAAACAGCTGTGCACTACCTTAGGACACACGGGATATTACATCAAGTTTATCAAAGGCTATGCTTAGATCACTGCACTTATGGAAAAACTGTTGAAGAACGATGACACATTCTGCTAGAATGAGGACTGTAATAAGAACCTGGATGTATTGAAAGAAAAGATGGTCACTATGCCAATCCTAGTCTTCCCGGATTGGAAGAAGGATTTTCATGTACATGTCGATGTGTTGCGTACAACACTGAGATTAGTACTAATATAGGCTGGTGGACAAGACTTGGACCATCCTATCGCATTTGCAAGTAGAAGGTTATCCAAGGTAGAGAAAAATTATTCCACCACCGAGCACGAAGGGTTAGCTATGGTATATGTGCTCCAGAAGTTTAGGCACTACTTGCTGGGAGGCCATTTTAAGATTTACACAGATCCTTCCCCGCTGAAGTACCTAGTCAATAAGCCTATGTTGGGGGGAGAATCTGTAGGTGGCTCTTATTGTTCAAAGAGTATGATTTTGAAGCTATTGTGAAGCCTGTATGGCTAAATGCGGGACCAGACCATTTGTCATGCATCAAAACAGGGGAAGAGACCACTAATTTGGATGAGGGATTGCTCAGTACATAGCTATTTGCAGTGCGCATCGCGGATGGTCATTTTTAGGATATAATACACTTCACTTCCTAACAAAAGGATTTGCCCCAGAAGGATACACTATCCTGTAGAAGAAGGAATTAGTGGTGCGCATAGCATATTTCTTTGTCATTGTTGGGCATCTATATAAAATGGTGTATAATGAGATATTGCGACAATATGTACCTGAGTTTGAAAAATGTAGCATCCTCGTAGACACTCATGGGGCCACCGCGGGAGGACATTATGCAGGGAGAGAAACTGCACAAAAGATTCTACGCACAAGGTTGTGGCCAACCCTCCATTATGACTCAAAAGTGTATTGCAAGGTGTGCGATGTGTGTCAAAGGACTGGTAGGCAATCACAAAGGGATAAGATGCCTTTGAATACATAGATGACGTTGCAACCCTTTGAGAAATGGGTGATAGATTTTGTTGGACCCATTCGGCCACAAGGAAAGACGGGGGCAAGGTACATTATCACCTCGACGAAGTATTTGACTCGTTGGGCAGAGGCTTAGCCTTTGAAGGATTGCATAGGTGTGACTACCGCAAATTTCCTCTTTGAGTATGTGTTAACGTGATTTGGATGTCCAAAGGTCTTGATGAGTGATCACAGTATGCACTTTCTGAATGAGACTATCATCGTGCTAACGGAGGAATTTTAGGTATATCACCAGAAGAGCACACCTTATCACCTGCAGGCTAATGGGACGGTGGAATCGTTCAATAAAGTGCTCGAAAACGTGTTGGCTAAGTTTTGGAATGCTCAACAATGTGATTAGGACCTACACATACCTACAATACTATGGGCTTATCGAACGAAATGCAAGAAGTTGACTGGACAAACCCCCTTTAGGCTTGTCTATGGTAATTATGATTATCTAGTTATTCTAATTTCTTTCTTTACCAATTAGAGTATTGTAAGTGCAACGATTGTAATGGTTTTTTAGAATTCCAATATTTAGATATTGTATATGTAGATAATGGATCTTAAGGTTTTCTAGAAATGGTGTTGGAACTTATATATTCGTCTCCTTTCTTTAAATACTCTTTTTAGTTTTCTTCAGTACAATGACCAACAATAAAATGGTTGTCAAACACTTCAATATTCTGTGAATTCGACAAGCACTCTGAATGATCTCATTGATATTCCCAATGGTAGACTTGTAGTGGATTAAAAAATAAAATCCAAAAACAATACTCATGAATGATTGGTGTTATGAGTTGGCTTTAGGACCATACATTTTGTTTGTATCAATCACTAATTAAATCTCTGGTAATTTGCATGATTTGTTAGAATTAGAATATTGGTTAAAAACCATTCCTATTTCACTAGATGTGTGCTTGTCTGATGTGTCTTTTAGTAGATGTAAATTCAATGTTGTAAGTTTTTGTTTGGTTGGACATGAGATGAACGAGATGGGGATTTCAGAGCAACTCATGAATTTTGTGCAATTAAGATGGGGATTTCATAGTACCACAAGTGTTACTTCATGGTAGTAATTGGAATTTGGATCGAGGACACAACACTCTAATAGTGTGACAAAAGTTAGACAACAAAGAGAAGTGCATTGACAAATCATTGAGCATAGGGAAAGGCTACTGAAGCAAACAAATAAACTATCAAACTCGTAAAAGAACTATTTTCAAGAGAGCGTAGAGAAGTAATAGTTGATGGTTTTCCAAAGATGAAAAAGGTAGAAACCCAAATATATTCCCAAGTTGAAGAGTTCATTAATCCCCATGTGCACATGATCTTGAGTTTGACAAATAACTAACTCACCTAATCGACTGGATGAACTAAACTTGTTTTTGGGGATTAGCTGCTTGTTACATGGATTTTGTTGGACTTACCATGAAAGTGCAACACTGATTAAGGAAGAGTGGATAATTGTTTAAGTGGGAGAGAAATGGGCGTCCAATTAACCAATGGCATCTTTGAAAAGGATAGGGAATTTTAAAGATTTTAACTTTGAATATGAACACAATGTTTCCTTACAAAAGGAGTAGAATAATGAGGAGCTTACACAAATAAAGTATAATAAGATAGAAGTGGTTGTAGAGGAGAAACAAGTAGGATTTTCTAGGTTTTAATCCATAGTAGTTATTGTCATGAGGTAATTCTTGAGGGACTTTGAGATTTTCTTTCAAACAAGGATTCCTAGATATTATGGATGCAATATGCCAAGTAAGTGCTCAAGAGATGAATAATGATCAACTTTCCATTGTGAACAAAATGAATGAAGGAATTTCCTTGAATATGTATAAAATTATAGTTCATGGAAAATTGGCTATATAATTTCTCTGGAAGTGAAGAAAATATTGGGATGAAGGCCAAATGATAACCTATCTAGGCATAAAATTGTGCAATTATACCTAAGAGTTTTTGTGTCTTGCAAATTTTTAACTTTTTAGTTGTATATTTGAACCTGAAAAATCTTGAATTTTTGACTGGTTGGTTAATATGCAATCATAAGCTAAGCGTAAGGAGGATTGAACTGGGATTGAAATAGATAAACACATATTATAAGAGAGTGACGATTACATGCAGGTCACAGTGACTAATGCCAGTATAGGATGAAATTATACAAGTATATATTATAATCTATTATTAACATAAGTTTTCACCAATCAAGTAATTTGAAAACTCGTGAACCTAGAGTGTTTTATGCTGATTGGATTGACTATAGATTGAAGTGTGGAGATGCAGAATGACATTGTATTGTACTGTCTCAATGTAAGCATAAAGTTTGACTTAGAAGCTCAGGTACATAGCTTAGCAAAGCTTATAAAGTTTTGATTAAGAGTTGGGAGAGTGGATTGAGCGGTGATATTCTTGTGTTGGTATCATCAATAGTAATTAACTGTTGTAAACTATGGATTAAGTAAACATATATTAGACGAATGGGTTTGTACCATCAAGAGTTGAATTCGTTTATGTGATAAAGAGATGACGTGAGAAAAAAATGGAGATGGTATGAATATGTTAGGTTATGAGAAATAGACTACAAAAAATAAAGGTGAGATTTGTCGAAAGATTCTGAGTATTATGATTTATCTAATATGTTAGTGATGGAGTAAACAGATTATGCCCTAGATGATATCTATATTTTGTTTTATTTTGTGTACAGACTCTATATTTATGGTGAAACCTCTATATTAACCAGTCGATGAACATCAATGTTAAGGGTTAAGTAAATTCATGTTGGGGTCTTAACTAGTCAAGGAAATATCCATCCTAATCCAAAATGAAATTAATGTTATTCTAGGATAAACCTAGGCAAAGATTTGGGAAAGATGATGGAACTAAATGGTAGAATGGAGGAAAGAGGAATAAATTTTTCCTTGGATTATTTGAAATTTGTACCAAATTAAATGTTTTGGCCTTTATTATTTTATACTTTTGCACTATATACACTGTATAAAGCCACATCAATAACACCTTCTTTGATCATTTTCACTATCCTCACTCCATCCCCACAAGGGCCTAGTCTCTTCTATTATCTTTGACAATGCCTCGTCTGAGAAAATAGTTACATTTGACGCCCACATCCACTGAGGAAATGAAGTCTCCAAGTGTCCATGACCAACAACCAATGTTGTAGTTGACTCTAAATCTAACAAAGGAATATACATGGAACCATCTCCACCTTCACAACTGAGAGGAATAGTACTTCCAGGGAAAGACTGGATGGGTGTCATTGAATCCCACTTTAAGTTTCTAGTTTGTTTCCTCATAAACTCATTTTCTACAAGAGTGTATGCATATACAATGTATATTGAAATAAAAGATAGTGCTCCCCACAAATTAATATTTCCAATGAACAAAATCAGAGAAAGTGAAGAAAGGGTCAATAAGAAGAAACAAATATCTCGTATAAAGCTTTGGCAATCAATCTGTGCATGTGAACCTGCAATGAATAGAGCGACCAATCCATCCACTACACAGGTAATTAAAATTTCTCCTCCTAAACCAGTATTGAGTCCCACCTCACCAACATCAGCCCCCATAAAAGCAACAATACTTGCAAACAGATGAGGTGCTCCATTTCCAAGAGGAAGAAGAGTCACTCGAGCCACTGTTAGTGGTATCTTGAAAAGCTTGGACAATTTATCTAAAGAACAAAAAATTTAATTTGTCACAGTGTTACCTAACATATAGAATAACAGGACAAGCTAGATAGCTAAGATGACAACCAAAGATGGGCCATTTTTCACATGTGCAATAGAAAAATGATATGTACTCAAAAATTCATTCGGATGTGCACTACTTGTGGGTTTCCATATCATTTTTGTTATTCCAATCCTGCACATAGAGAATCAGACTAAACATTGTGTACAGTTTCCAACCCATTTGGTAGCACAAGGCTTGTTTCTGACGATTTTTCTGTTACAGGGTGTTGTTGCTTATCGGCTAGGATTTTCGCCAAAATTCCTTAAAAATTAAGGCTTGGTTATGATTGGTTTTGAATAAGAATTTTCGACCTGTTGCGGTCTATATTCGAAACTGAATTATCTCTATTAAATATCCATTTTTGTGATGCTTTTGGGCCACTGTTGGATTCAAATATCTTCGAGCTCCATATGAAAGAGTATTTTGAAGAATCCTCATAGAGGAAAAGAGGGGATTTCACAAGGTTTTTTATGGTCAGAAAGAAGAACAATAGAACAACAAACCCTAGATTATACAGCATGTGAAAGTGAATTATTAGTTTTCCCAAACCTGGCTTTTCCATAATTTTCACTCAAAAAACCAAATTATATTTTCCAAACTCTACTAATACAATTTGGGTCATCAATTTTCTGTATTCTTCATAGGCGTGATGAGGAATTCAACCTTCGAAGCAAAATATTTGAGAATTTATATGCTCCCAAACTATAACAACAATTATGTAAAAGGATAACATATATTTTTTCTAGACAAAAAATGCATATGGGTGCAAAATTTTGATCATGGGCATAGTTGAAATGGAAAAACAATCAAAAGGGTACCTAAATTCGACTTGTAACCATTGATTTAGTGGATTCTAGATCAAATATTGTCACCAGAAATTTCATGAAGACCTTTTTCCCCATTTATTTTCTACCAAAACATTGCTCTTACATGTTTAATACTAAACATGGAATCTGATAAAGAATGCCAAAAATCCACATTGTGGTGATGGCGCGAAAGTCAGTCACCCTTTCTGTTTAGTCTGTGAATGTCAAAGACGGAAACGGTTTTCGTAAGTCAAACACTTTGTGAATCAAACACCCTTGTACTAAATCTTGAAAACGATGTAGATGAAGATATTTGTCAAATTATCACAATCTTCTATAGTAGCCATCACAGCCATGGAAGATGAATCCTAGACTTCGTAAAAGTAATGGCTACCTGTAATATCAACATTCAACATGGATCTTGACTCTTGAGCCTTTCTTACTAGTGAAGAGAGTGGGGACACGATTTCACTAGTCTACCGCTTATTCATTGGCGAACGAAGATGGTAGTTTGCACTGTCCATATTCCATGTGGTCATTTTTTATTAGCTGAAGGATGACAAAAATAAGCACCTACCATTGGTTGGGGTGAACAATGTCTTCTCACCTTAACCCCGCAGTGAAAAACGTCTTCATCGTAATTATCATGGATGCCTTAAATAACAAGCTCAAACCAAAGAGGGCCTACAAGGCATAACACTAAAACCATTGATGATGTTAATAACAGAATGCAGAAGGATGCCATCACATCATATCGAGAACTTCGAAATTAACAAAACTTAATAAATAAAATCAGCTTAAGGTAGTGACTAAGAATAAGACCTAATAACTGTAATTATCATGGACACCATAAATAACAAGCACAAACCAAAGAGGGCTTACAAAGCACAACACTAAAACCATTGATGACGTAAATAATAGAGTGCAGGAGGATGCAATCGCATCATACCGAGAACATCCAGATTGGAAACATTTTGGGCACAAGTAATCCCTTATAAGCCACTTCACGCACACACACATAATTAGAAGGAGAGTCTTAATGTGGAATCAGATCCCAACATAAAGATAAGCCACTATATGAATGTGGAATTAGATGTCCAACCATGGATGCTTAAGATAAATCCATATGAGGTTTTAGTAGTCAACTTTGCATTCCAACTGAATTACATGCCTGATGAAAGTGTGTCTAGAAAGAACCCACGCAACCGACTTCTGAGGATATTGAAGTGTCTCAACCCTATAGTAGTCACAGTAGTAGAACAAGAGGTTAACACTAAAAATACACCTTTCTTCCTCTGGTTCATGGAAGCATTAAAGTATCACTCATAAATGTTTGATTCTCTAGATGCTACACTTAAAATGGATAGCAAAGATTGTATGAATGTTGAAAAACGATGGCTTACCTAAGACATAGTGAACATAATTTCTTGTGAGAGAAAAGAAAGGATTGATAAGTATGAAGTTACAGGAAAATGGAGAGCTAGAATGACTATGGTAGGCTTTAGTGTGTATCATCTCTGTGTTGATGTTAAGTACATGATTAAATATTTTCTCCATTAATCATACTGCAATAGCTACAAGACTAAGGAAGGAGTAGTTATGTATTTACTATTTTGGATAGTTGGACAAAATTCTCATTGCAGCATCTACTTGGCATTGAGAAGAATTAAGAAGCAAGTGCTCTAAGAATGTTCTCGTGCAATAAATTCTTACAATTTGTCAATACCATTGCAAAAATTTCATCTAAGTTTAACGTGTGTCAAGGAAGAGTTCAAAAACCTGACATAATAACTTATTATAGGGGTAAACAATGAAACTTATTTGAGGAAATAGTGTTTTTTACTTGTCCTTTTTAACCAGGGAACATAGTGACAATTATTCATTTTCATTTTTCTTCCTTATCCAGGTAGAGAGGAAAATGCCAAGTCTTGGTACAATGAGTGATATGCCTTCCTACACAGTGGGGAATTGGATAGAGATAGTTGAAGGAAAATAGTACAAACCAAAAATGGAACTGCAACTGCTAACTTAAACAAAGAAATCTAAAACAGAGAGTGGGATATCCAACTATGGTTGAGCATCTATATTTATACAAATTTGAGCCAGTTACATAAATTAAATTTGTCTCTTTGAGTATTGATGAGGCTAGACGGTGTTGGCCCTTCAAACTTTGGTGTGTTGAGGTGGTGACGACGGAGGCAGTGAAGGGTGAAGACTGAGGTGGTGTGGCATTGATGTAGTAGGTGATGAGATAATTACATATCCAACATTATCCCCCTTAATTATCTCACTGAAAACAATTGTTGAGGATTTTCTAAATATGTATACAAATTGATCTTGTAATCTATAGAACTCCAGAAACATTGCCTTTAGTTGTTATTATCTTCTCTTTCAGCTTTCATCACAACAGACATTCTTCTTCTCTCTCTTGTACCTACCTACAATTGATTACTGATGTCCATATAGAAGGAAATCCATCTACCGAGGTACATGGGTACCATCAACTGTACTCGCCAGTTATCCAAGAATCCTTTTCACCTACATGGTTCATCAATCATGTTAAACTCTTCCCGAATTGATTCCTTAAATTTAGGTTCCATCTCACATTTTAAATTCCTCAATTACACGTGAATATTAGATATGAGTACACTTACCACCCTCGTATCGACCTAGTGGTTAATTCCGCAACTTGATGTCACATCTTGTCTCTAAAAAAGAGGGATAAACACCACATTCCTGACTCAACAATTATGAATCAAGCATAGATACAAGTACACATTCTATATCTATCTAGTGGTCAATTTCACAACTTGATATCACATCCTCTCTCTTCCTAAGAGGGATAAACATTGTATGTCTTACTCAACAAGGCTTACAACACACTCAAGAAATCAACTTCAGGTGTCGGGTACTACTGATCATGCACCCTTTACAACACAATGCCTTACTATAATAATCTCAAGTCAGATACAACAAATACAAAGTTCAATTATATACCCAAATATATAAGCTCATTTAAATTTTATCCCAATATGTCACTGTCTACTTTACCTCATCTTCTTTAAAATTATGCACACTAATGGTGCTTTCATGAACTCTTTAATTTTCTTCAAAGCCCCTCCTCTTCAATGTCTCAAATCCATGTATCAAATTCTATGTGTCCCACTTTAATTTAAAGGATGAATTCAAATAATAAAATAAACATATGGATTTCTGTCATTTCAATCTTATTAAATATAGCCTCACACTTTAGGCTCCACTCAACATGTAGGTTTAAAAACATGTAAATGATTCCATTCTTACCACACCACATGAAATTTTTTGCTCACTAATTGCTGGAACGTTGACTGCTCCACAGGGAATATGTTCCATAGAAAGTTACATACACGTACGTCATTAAAGTTAGCACTTTCACCCTTTTGAAGGGCATCACTCATGCATGGACGGATATTGTTGGCTCACGCTGTTGGTTCTTGATGTCAACACGATTGATCAGGGCTTCGGCCTGCCAAACTATCCAGACCAAATAACTTATGGGTTCTCTCTCTTCATGGACAACAATGACTCTAGCAAAGATTGTGCATCTCCTTCTATCGACATTCCAAATTCTCAACAAGAATTGCAATGCCAATAGAGTGATAAATACTTCACAAATTACTTCAAGCTAAATGATGATGAGGCAAAAGACAATGTGGGCCTCACTACACCAAGCATCCAAACATAAATCGTTGCCTTTGGAAGACATGATCAAAGCTGGATCTCAAAAACAATCTTCCTTGCTCACGTGGATGCATTTACTATTTCACTGGGTAAATTATTCTAAACAAACCATGGACTTCAGGACCAAATTGTGAGCTCCCTCATTGGAAATAGAAACTCTAACAAAAAATCAGGTCATAGTCTAGACCTCATTATGGCTGAAGGAAAACAACGTAAAAAATAAAACATAGTTAGAGATTTGTTGAGTTTTGTCCTTTCTTCAGCAGTTGCACACAACAATTTTCTAGGGAAATGAATTAGTGATGACTCTCATATCCTTAGACAGATCTAAAAAATCAATCTTCACACTACTCACTCAGTGATTTACACACAACACTTCAGCTTTGACACACAAATATCACGGGTTCCACATGTCCTTTTACACAATGAATAACACAAAGATTATTCATGCATGGTTCTTAAAATCCAAGCAACTCAACCTCACAAGCTCTTCAAACGAGTGAATATGGGTGAGAGTATCAACTTATATAGTTTCATTCCATAACATGGAAACTCCAGCTCTCTTCAGTCTATGGAGAAGGAAACCACTTAAATTATTTCTCTACTCTCATCCTTGGGCCCTCCCGCGAGGGAGTAGCCCCAGGGCCGGCTTTGATACCACTTAAAGGAAAAAAAATACAAATCAAAATCGAAACTACGACTGCTAAATTAAATAAAGAAATCTAAAATAGGGAATGGGATATACAAATCTCGCTGAGAATCTATATGAAGTTGGTGGTGAGATAATTACTTATCCAACTACAGTTACTATTTAACTTTCAAGAACTTATGTTTGACTAGCTAAAAAATATTGGATTTTTTTTCTTACGACCTTGAGTAAGGAGTCTCATAATCAACTAGATGAAAAAGCAAGTCGGCCTACAAATTCTCTATAGAAAAAATGATTTCACAAACCCCTCTTATATTGTTTGTTTTTATTTCTAAAAAAACAATATTACAATTCTTACAGCCAACATCAACACCCCTTTGTTTTTAAAAGAAATTAAACGAACACTATAGGACATTAAAAGATAACATGAGCCATTTCTTTAAAATTACATAATCCCCTTTCAAATGATACAATCGAATTTCAAATTACGTGAGCCTTTTAACACATGCCTTGAATCCTTTTAAAACAAAATTCCTTATATTTAAAATAAGTTTAAAAAAAAGTTAAAAAAAAAACTATTTTTTTAACTCCTTACAATATCCTTTTCTAAAAACATTTCTAAAAGCCCTTTTTTTAAATAAGAATGAAAACTTTAGTTTCTTTATCTTGTTTTGACCTTTAACAATTGAATATTTAAAAGATGTATTCAATTTTTCTGTTGAAAACTTCGAACGACTTCGTGGAGCCATCATACCTTGATATAATTGTTCCTTTTTTGTTAATTAAACTTTCTCTCCTTTCGTCCTTCATGGAAAAGATTGGATGCACAATTTTGCGCATTGTTTATCTTTCAAATGCTTAAAACATGACTATATCACACAAATATTACGACAATAAATTAAAGAATTCTGGGCTATAGAAAGGTAGCATAGTAACATACCTCAGTTTTCGAGGTGCTTCAAACAATCTCATCCTAAAGATAGGATTCCAAGTTGTTTGCAGTTTTTAATTGGTGAAGTTGGATCTAATTTTGGAACTAGGATTCCAGGTTGTTTGCAGTTTTTAATTGGTGAAGTTGGATCTAATTTTGGAACTTTGTTGGCTCTACGGCTAGTATCATTTTGCACCAGAATTTTGACCCATCACTAATTTTCCATGAAAACTTTCAAAGAGAGAAACTGGTTGTTTAGAGTAGGCTACAAGACCTCTTTCTATAGGGGACAGAGGTAACCCCTGAATGTGGAAAAAGTTCTCCACTTCAACTGGCACTAAATAAAACAAAGAGATTCTCTCTGAAATCTCTAACGGTGTGCTTGGATGGCCTATTCTAGGTTGATTGAGGGCTTATTTCAAATCTTCGATTCTACATTGCAGGATCCGGGCATGTTTATTTCGTATCCCATCAGTCAACCTTCTTCTGCTCGAGGCTAGCTTGCTGAATGTGGATTTGAGTTTCCAGTTGACCTTCTTCTGCTTGAGCTCAGCTTGCTAAATATGGATATGAGTTTCCTGAATGTGGATGCTCTTGTGCGGAAGTTGGTTCAACCTCTCTATGCACATATTATATCCATATGATGATCCAAGTGAAAACTTCTCTATGGCGATTTCAACCTACCCGTAATGTCTCCATGCCAGTATAAAAGGTAGAGCTAGTGGAATTCGATTCTAGGTAGGAGCTAAGTAAATTTGCGATTTCAACCTGCCCATAGCAACATGGACCAACCAGGACTTCTCATCAAATAGGAATGGGGTGGGAGTTATGGGATTAAGGATCACCTCTTGAAGAAATAAGAAATGGCAAACTCACTCAGATCTTCTTCTAGGTTTGATCCTCCCTCACCTTGGACCCTCCGGGCGAACCTTGGCATAAGAATCCTAGTCCATGCTTGTAGATAGAGTGATAAGAGCTCCGAATTTAGAAAGATCAAGATCAATGTTGGGTCTGAGACCTGGATTTGATCTAATGGGATGATCTCTAGGTCTGATCTCCTGGGAAGATAGCAGGTCCTAGGGGTGGCTTATCTAATGAAATATTTCCAGAAAGTCGAAATATGGCCAATTTTTCCTATCATGAACTCTGAATAATTGCATTATGATAAAGCGTAGAAGATTTATGAGGGAAACAAGAAAAATAATGGAGCTTTGAAATTTTAGCACTCTCTTGCAAAAAAATACCTTTTTTGAACTTGTTTTGATGGGGAAGAAACACAACTGAACTGTTGCAAAACATGGAGAGAGAGGTCTGGTTGCTTTTGGATTGATTTTGGGGGAATGTTTATGTGATTGCAAACCAAGATTTTTAAAATTTGAGCTCGTTGAGAGGGATACACACTGTTATCACTTGGATTGAACCTCAGGCTAAAGGGAGGCAAGCCAGGGTAACCACAAACCACGCTTAGCCAAGTAGCTAGCCCTACTAGGCTGGGAGAGGGCTCTCTCTGTAAGGATCTCACCCAAAATGACTGGATCAGGTAATGGATATTAGGCTAGGTATAGTAGCACGGAATTTTTTATTGGATTTTGAAAGGGTTTTGCTAGATCAGGAGGAGTTAGGTAGTTTGGGTCTGGGAAATTAGGTCAAAAATGCATGGTGCTCTATGGGGAAAGGTAGGCATAAGCTTTTGCACTTGAAGGCTTGATGAGGTGAGATGTTTAAGACTAATGAGAAGCTAATAAAGGCATGTGACAATCATGGATCCTTCTTAAATAGTGGAAAACATATAAATGTGAATATATACCCAAAGTAGAGCAGTGTTGTGATGGATTCTGCCTATCCGCTTGAGAACATTCACTAAGAAGCAATGGAATGATTAATGAAATATAAAAAACATTCTAACATATGATCACAAAATAAGAAACTGTACTAAAACTCCATACCACATGGATCCCATAAAAATAGCTACAATTCTTATTAGTCTCTTGCCAAACTGCTTACAAAGATGTACAATCAATGTCTGAGCATCCAACTGAGTCCAACCCTCTACAATGAGGAAGAAGAAGAAGATATAGGCATTGTTTCAACCTCCTCCCATCCTCAAGGGTCGAATCCCCAATATGAGGAGCTAATCTAACCAACACTGAACAAGAAAAAAGGAATATAGGCATCTCAACAACTTGCCTCTAAAAGTGAAAAACTGATTCATTTGGGCTCAAACTAACCGCTAAGCAATGAATCTACCTTATATTACCACCTATCCATCATATTTACAAGCCATGGAATCATTTACATAGGTAAATTACCCACCATGAGAGAGAATCCATGATTACAGTCGAAAACTGGAAAAATAGCAACCCTGAGTAAACACTGGGCAAAAGCGCAGTGCCATTGGGAAAAAGTGCAATGCCACTTTTAGGTCCCTTTTGGAGACCTTCTTGACATCCACATTGAGCCCGTGATAGCTCGTTGGAAAGGTATTCATGTCTAATTTCAAGAACACTTGGAACTTCTATAATTTGAGCTCACTTGACCCTTCAAAAATTGATTCTCCCAAGGTTGCTTCTGTGTGTCCAAAAAGTGGCAGAAAGGTCATTTTTAAGGTGTTTTTTGACCTTTTGGTGGACCATTTCTACCCCAAAACTTTTGAAACTTGCTAGGGTGCATGTCCTCAACACTCGAAACCCAAAAATTCAAGCCATTTCTTCAATGGGTGACCCTAGGGAAGGTGCAACGCTGGTGGCTCTGCTCTTTTAGGCAGTTTTTCTGTGTAATGAAATTCAAAATTGCAAATGACAAAATTTATTTAAAACTTGCCCAAAATTGGTGTGAAGCATAACCATCATGTTCTTTGATGATCCAAGGAAGCTTCAACTAGCATTCTAAGTCTATCCTCCTCTTTCTTGCCTTTCAAAGCCCACCTTAGCCTAACCTTCATTTTCTTGACCCTCATAATGCAAATCTTGATTCAGGTCCTGTAATGAGAAGCCATGTGTCTGATCATCTGATTATCTCTATTGGCCTTCTGTAATAGCCTCTCAAGGTGCAAGTTGTATCTCTCAAGCCAAGTTTCTCTATCCTCTTCAATCCCCTTCTCAATAGGAGTCAAATTGACAAGTGTCTCTTTGCCACTTTGTCGTTTCATCTTGAGCATTTCTAGCTCCGTAAGGACTTGTTTGTCCCTCAATTGCTTGTTTTCTTGCTCCAAATATGTGATAACATATTTCGCCATCTCCAAGTTTTCTGTCAAAGCTTGTACTTGAGCTTCCCTTTCTTGTACGATGATGTCCTTGATGGTTTCTTCGTCCTAAGCCTCTAAGTCAATGATTTCAACTCCATGGCGAGTATAATGTTGTTCCAGCTCATCATGCTCAGTCAAGTAAAAATCCCTTTCCTCCTCGTCATCAAGACTCTGCTCTAGCATCTTTTCCTCCCTTTATGCAAATATTGCACCTGTACCTGTTGTGCTAAAGAAGAAGGCAAAGCCTCTTCCACATCTTGTGGAGCTAGCATTTTCCTGTGAGTTGATGAAGAAGGCAAGGCCCCTTCCACATCCCGTGGAGAAGGCACTTGCCTATCTACTGCAAATAATATCCTAGTGCCCCTCTAATACATGTCATGAAAATGAGCACCTCAGTGGTTCTTGTCTCCTTGGCCTCCTCATCTGTTTTCACTGGGCTAGAAGGTCCTCCTGTTTCTTGAGGCACTGGTGGAGGAATTTGAGGACCCCTGAAGATATCATGAGAAATAAAGGTCTCCCAAGCGATGTTAAGGAGATTGAGATGATGAAGCACAATGATCTTGATCAGGGAGTAATGATGAAGACTGTGCATCTACTGAGGGTATGGCTTCTTCTGCATAAAATGAGCCATCTTCTCAATGTTCCTGAACAAGAAATAGGGTAGGTTCATCATCCTCACCTTGGTAAAATGCATGAGAAGCCTGATGTGATATGTGTATTGCTTGGAGAATCTGCCCTCACATGTGAAATATTTCATGATGATTTTCATCATGGGGACATACTTGTTTTCAAGAATTCTAAAAAGAAACAATCTCTTCACCTTGTTTCTATATTGGGGTTTGATATAAGGCTCATAATAGTGTTCATATAGGTCCTCGGCCTTGTACCACTTCTCACCAACATTAGGAATCTTGGTTGCGTCTAAAATGATGGAAGGTGAGACTGTGAGTGTCACCCCAGCAAGAGTGACTTTGTTGTTATGAAGATGAGCTACAAAGAGTCTGGTGAGCTCTAGGTGCCATTGGACTCTCTCTACTTGTTCACAAAACTCATGATAACCGAGATATATAGAACATGAAACAACCAATTGAGAAGCCTTCAATTCCCTAAGGTTTGATGGCTCCTCTGTAATAATCCTGCCTCCATTATGAGGTTTTCTTGCTGACTATTTCTCTCTACTGAGGTATCGCCGTTTGTATTTTCCTCCTCATAGTCTCGGTCTTCTCTATCGATGTTTGCAAGGTATAAGTTTGTACACTCCTAGAAAAGGGATAAGGGGAATGAATAAGAGTGTTTTAGGAGTGAAGGGATGTGTCACGGTAGACTAGAAAATGAAGGGTAAGATGTGAATCATGAGAGTGAGGGAGAGGGGTTTTAGGATGAGAGAATATAATGAGGGGATATGTAGTGATGTAGGGAAGAGATTTAAGTTTTAATGATAGGTGATGGGGACAAACAGATGGTTTTAGGGTTTTTAGGATAATATGGAGTGAAACTAGGGTTTGATTTTTATCATGGTAAATTACTTTAAGCCTTGCATTTGCAAATGTAATGACGAAGTAAATGGAGTATACTTGCTTGTTAGAGGGATGAAAGGGTCAATTGAAAAATGAGAGGAAGTTTTCTTGAGAAATGGGAGGGTTTCTGGCCATTTTGTTCAACGCGCAGCGCCAGCCCACAGATGCACAGCGCCACTATAAAAATACAGTGGGGAAATTTTCCAGACACACAATGCCAACCTCTACATGCAGCGCCAAGTCTTCAACACACAACGCTGACTTGCCTTGCCCAGAAGTGCAGCGCCACTCTACCAACATGTAGCACCAAGATTCTAGTGCCCAAAACTCCGTCAAGCTTTCCTCTTCTTCTCACTTTTTGATTTCTTTTTGCTAAATGAGAATAATGATCTTTGAAAAATGAAATGTGAGGGCTTAAATAGGAGAATATTTTTATTTTTCACTTGAAAAAAACCCACTTTTCTAATGTTCCTTGTTCTTTTTCAAAACTCTATTTTAATGCCTTTTCTTCTTATATCTTTGAAGGTGGATAAATGCTCAATTTGACTTGAATTTTGCTTTATTTCTTTGTCTTGCAGCAATGAGAGATGCTCGGGTGCAACTAAGATCAATTATTACATATAGTGACTTAAAATTACATATGAAATACAAATAAACTTAAATACTCTGTTTTCACCTCAAAAACATGGTTTTGAGGTGAAAATTACATTAGGTTAAAAGATAATATTTTTGAGTAGCTATGACTTATAAGCCATCATGCTTGATTTATTGATCATCCTCATACCCTTGCTGACCATTATTTACATTTTAAATTCAGTTTCTTAACCTTGTGATGAAACCCTAGACCTAATGAAATTATGCCCTATGACCTAATGAAATGAATTGGATATTGATTATGAAGCCATAACTGAGCACAATCTGAAGAAGGAACAACAAGTATACTCTATGAGGGAAAGATTTTTTGAAGAGAAAATAACCATCAGTGGATCAGTATATCATGACCTAATGGACTCATGCAAAATTTTCAGTATGGGCCTCCTAAAATGAAAATGGAAAGAGCTAATTTTTATCCGTGATGGAAGTATGCAGATACTGACATAACACGTGCAATGGCACCAAACTACCAAGAGGATTTGAATGTAAAGATAAGATAGAATGTCTATTGTCCGAGCAGGTCATCGACGACCATATATTTGTAGTTCAGTTAAGTGGTTTTTCAAAGAATTTGAAATATTACACATTTTATTATTTAAGATGAATATTTATTTTACTTGGAAAAATAAATGGGCACATAAAATAAAATAATGACATCCGGACATAGGGAAAAATAATAATGCACCTTTCTCTAGTTGATGTGTCAGTGTTTTTATTGAATAGTTTTTTTTGCTGAAGTATTATGCCAAGAGTCCTAGGCTTCAAAAATGAAGAGAACTTAAGAGGGGAAATGAATGAACCTAAGCCTAAGTGAGTGGGATAATAATGGTTTATCTTAATTCTTTGAGCCACAAAGTTGATGTGAACTAAATTCTACCTAAATCAATAAATTAATTATAAATTAAGTAATTATTCTTTATTAAATTGAGATTTTATATAAATTAATTAATTATTTATTAATGTTAATGTCAATTTATAATTTTATAGTAATATTTAATAAAAAAATTTAAAAAGAATTATTTGAGCTATTTTTGTATTAAGGTTTTTGTTGTGTCTTTCATTATTATATTTTGATCCACTTTAAATATGCTAAAATATGCTTTCACCTTCATTTGTGGAGGCTATCTATTTGCATATTGAAAGAGTTTTGATGGAGATTTTTCTTTAAAAAATTACTATTCTGATTGTAATGGTGATAAATTACTCTATAAACAGTGTTAAGGGGTATTTAGAATAAACGAGAGATTATTTTTGAATGCCCGAGACTAATCTTTGACAGATTGGATACACATTCCATAATTATCACATAAACAAAGGGTTAATTTTGCATTTAGTGCTTTATCTCCATGGAGGTTCACTAAACAAAGGGCCCATGATAATTATAGTTCTAATCTCCATGGAGGTGCTTTATCTCTTGGTGTCCATCATAATTACATTTCTTAGGTCTTACTCTTATTCACTATGTTAGGTTGATTTTTACGCTGTAAGGCGCTTCCCTCTGAAATCAACTCCCCTCTCTGCCCACCTATCATCCTTGTAAGCCACATGATTATATGTTAGACGATTGCAACAATTTTAGCCGTTGATTCAAAGGGGTTGCCCAAACGGTTTGGGCATTTCATTTGGCATCTCGTTAGGCCGATAGGCCTTCCTATAATTGCTGCGAGAGTTGTTGCGAATGAGAGAATTGCCACTTTTGTCTAATGCATGTTTGTGCCTATGCATGAATCTCTGAATCTGAATCTGAGCCAAGTGAGTGTGAGTTTGTTTTCTTCCCAACATCAAAGGAAGGGTGGTTTACAGCAACTGAACCACCACGACTCTCTCAATAATGTCTCTGCTCTCTTCAACTAATTTCAGGTACATACCATCACTAATTCCTTTGTGCTCTTCTTTTCAATTACGATAATATATTTTTAATTCATTTCAGCCATTTTATTGCAGGTTGGGCTATCTCAAATCTCATGCAGGGTATTCAAGAGGACCGATGGACAACAACCTCCAATTGAAGAGTTCGTAAAGGATGTTCAATAAGTAGGGATTCAGTTAGAGGTGCGGGTACCCCAATTCCTTCATTTTAGAATAGGGCATTTTCTTTATTTTTCTCTCGATTAATTCCTTTCAACCCTAGAACACTCGAAACCTAAATGTCAAAGCATCCATTGAATGAGTATTTTCTTTTAATTGACTGAATCTAAAATGTAAAAACAACCTTGTAATAAGTATTTTTTCGACGCTGCACAAGTGCCAGAAATGTACATAGAGTGGTATCTGGACAGGATTTTGAGGTATGTTAAAGTGCAGTTTTTCTATGCCTGAGACAGTCTATGCTTACATCGACCACCTTATTCAATTCCATCCTCAATTCCGCATTACCTCTGTGAATATCAATAGGCTACTCATTTATTTTCTTGAAGTCGTAATACAAATGTGCAAATGGTCTTGGAAACAAATGAAAATTTGAGTCTCAACTTGAAATTTAAGCATGGATTTATGATTCTGGTTCATTTCATACACACAAATGTGGTAGATAATTAAATGGTCATCAAATTAATCTTATCCAACATAATTTATACTTAGAAACCATCCATTATATGAGATAACCATATGCTGCTATCATGTTACTTGAAACAGGAAAGTCATTCACATAGGGTATTCCAGAATATTATTACATGTGCAGCAATGCATCCAATTACATCTCAGAAAATTCTACAGAACTTGGTGCCCAGAAAAATCAAAGCATGTTGTAAAACTTAAATTTGTGTGTTCAGGCTATAAGTCTATTTTCGAATCTCAAATTTTATAAACATCCAAACCATCCAAAGTTTCAGCGATATCAAAGGACTGAAAATACATTAAAATTTAGCAACAACAAAATTCATAAATGCTTGTTTCAGCGATATCAAAGGACTGAAAATACATTAAATTTTGTGACAGAAAAATTCATAAATTTTAAAACAAGGGTGTATAGAGATTGAACACATCATCACTTTTAGATTTATTAGTGCTATTTAGGGTGTTTGGAATATGAATTAGGTCTAGACAATCCCATCCAGATTTGCATTCTAATGCACCAGCAACGTATAATTATGCTAAGAAAACCATCCAACCATTTAACATTGTTGAATTCTGTATGTGCGGAAGGTCTTCTAGCTTGGTGTCTTAGTTATGGAGAGATTGTTTTTCCTCTTCATGAGCTTGGGTGTGACATGCATGAGACATGCATGACATGCAAGCTATTTATAACTTCTTTCTTATTTTAAGACCAGATGGCATGAGAGAAGCTAATTTATGTCATTTATCTTTTGTAACTCGCCGATTTAATCTTAGCATTTGATCTAGGCCATTGTGAGACTTTAATACTGATAAGATGTTGTAGATGGGCAGGGCAGATTTAGTTTCACTGTTTCAAGCTTTTGAAAATAAAACCAATGAATTATCAATATAATTTTACAATAATACAAAACAATTAGAAGGCCTTTAGCTAGCTCAAATTCCCTCCCTGAACACTTTCGTTATGCATTTCACTACGATTTCTTGGCCACTGCTAGGGAGAACGCTCATATAAATCTTCCCAAATCCCCTTGGTCGAAAACATTTTTGTCCCTGAATCCACTGGCGGTGATGCGGAGCTCCTTGTAAATGAATCTGTGGGGCCAAAAATCCTACTCCCATTCTTCGATCTTTTCTCTAATGCCATATTGCCTTTGCTATGGAGCCAGAATCTCTATAGATTCACAGTTTGATCATTGCAGAAGATGTAAGTGTTTTTCTTCCTTTATTCTTTCTGAAAAAAGGGTTTTCCTATATAAAAGAGATGTATTACATCTCTTGCAATATGATCATATTTTGTTCAATCATCTCTCTACAATTGGAATACACACTTCAGATGTTTATATAATGTAAATCCATCGAACAGAGCCTCAATTGTTTCAATTTTGTATCCATGGAGATTCAAGGGAAATCAGTAACAAATGCATGGTTTGATGTTAGAGTGATATACTTAAGATTAAACTCATGTTTGCTTAAAAGTGCACCAGATTGTTTTACGATTTTGTTTCCCGCTAGAAGCATGTCAACCTTTCTTGAGGTTAATGGCATCAGAATTCCTTCCGCAAAGTAGACCTCTCGCAAGCTGCGAAGAGACATAGTAGATACAGAATTTGCTGAGGCAACTTATATCAGTACTGATAATCTGCACACTAATGAGGGCTTGCCCTTTTAGAGCCATCATAGAGGCAAGCTCCTTGTTATAGGGAATTTTGAGAGACTGGCTTTGGAAAATCCCAAGGCTAGGAAAAAGGTATGGACCATGGAATGTACCTTTGCAATATCTGCTAGATCTTCCTATATTCTATCGAGCAAGGCTGAAGTGCTTTCAAGTCTGAGTGCACCATTCCTCGAAGTTTATGTCGCTGGGAAAGGTTTGGGTGGGCCCATTGTTTTGACCAAGATTGTGCACTTTCTACCTCGTAGGAAATGGAATTGATGCATTTCTTTGGATGCAATGCTTGGAAATGATGATAATGATGGGCCAGGAATCGGTAGATCAAATTTAAAGTCTCAGGTGAACAAATTATATGTTCTTTCTGTACTACATTATTTGAATATCGTTATTCTTTATATTCTTTATTGAGTATTTATATTCAGGGAAATTTCTGGATCATTTGATGCAGCTTTGCATCATTATTTCTATTATTCTTAATAAACCACTATTCTTGATCAACCACAAGCCAGTAGGCCTACTTCTCCTCCTTGACAATGCCTTTAGAATAGTTTCACCAATTTTTTTCTGCCTTGCTTTAATCCCTCCTATAAAGATATTAAGATATTTTTTCATCTTATGCTTCTTTCAATTTTTCACCACCAAACTTCCATTATCAATCCAGATCTTCTTCAACCATAGTTTCAGTACGGCTACCTTTCCATCTTCACTTTTGATCTATATCAACAGTACCTAAGATACTGTTTAAACTCACAAATTTTCTTATTACATTTTTTTACAACTAACTATCAGGACTTCAGTCATGATGGTTGAATCACTACCTGAGGCCACTTTCTCGAGAAATCAAGAACTATCAAAGCTCTACTAACATCCAAAGAAGTTAACCTTTTTAAACAAGTACCGATTTAACAGTTATGATGGTTCAATGATTTCAATCACTAAATAGGTTCTTGGAGGCCACTTTCTACAAAAATTAAACCTGAGGAGAGTCTTTACCATTTATAAAACACTATTTAATAATGGGACCCTGTTTAGACTTTGAGGCGACCACCCAACAGTATTTAACAGTCATGACTGTACAAGCACTGCAATGGCTCTTTAGTCTTGACTGTACAATCACTACAATGGTTCTTTTATATATATATAATATTATATTATTATCATATTGTATATATATATATTTATATATATATATATATTATAGATATATATATATAGGATAGATATATATATATTTTCAGAATTATACCTCGACACATTGGACGATCGTCCAAACTCCAACCATACTTAACAGCCATAATCACTTCATCATTACAATGCTAAGTGTTATGTCCACTTTTTTTTGAGGAATTAAACTCTTCAACTCTGAAGTCTTTAGCCTTTACTGACAACTCCACTTATTAAAACAGGGGTGTATAGAGATTGAACACATCATCACTTTTAGATTTATTAGTGCTATTTAGGGTGTTTGGAATGTGAATTAGGTCTAGACAATCCCATCCAGATTTGCATTCTAATGCACCAGCAACGTATAATTATGCTAATAAAACCATCCAACCATTTAACATTGTTGAATTCTGTATGTGCGGAAGGTCTTCTAGCTTGGTGTATTAGCTATGGAGAGATTGTTTTTCCTCTTCATGAGCTTGGGTGTGACATACATGAGACATGCATGACATGCAAGCTATTTATAACTTCTTTCTTATTTTAAGACCAAAAGGCCTTAGAGAAGTAAGTTAATTTATTTCATTTATCTTTTGTAACTCGACGATTTAATCTTAGCCCGTGATCTAGGACTTTGTGAGACTTTAATACTGATTAGATGTTGCAGATAGGCAGGGCAGATTTAGTTTCGCTGTTTCAAGATTTTGAAAGTAAAACCAATGAATTATCAATATAATTTTACAATAATAAAAAACAATAGAATGCCTTTAGCCAGCCCAAATTCCTTCCTTGAACACTTTCGTAATGCATTTCACTGCAATTTCTTGGCCACTGCTAGGGAGAATGCCCATATAAATCTTCCCAAATCCCCCTGGTTGAAAACATTTTTGTCCCTGAATCCACTGGTGGTGATGCGGAGTTCCTTGTAAATGAATCTATGGGGCCAAAAATCCTGCTCCCATTCTTTGATCTTTTCTCTAATGCCATATTGCCTTTGCTATGGAGCCAAAATCTCTGTAGATTCGCAGTTTGATCATTGTAGAAGATGTAAGGGTTTTTCTTCCTTTATTCTTTCTAAAAAAAGGGTTTTCCTATATACAAGAGATGTATTACATCTCTTGCAATATGATCATATTTTGTTCAATCATCTCTCTGCAATTGGATACATGCTTCAGATGTTTATATAATGTAAATCCATCGAACAGAGCCTCAATTGTTTCAATTTTGTATCCATGGAGATTCAAGGGAAATCAATAATAGATGCATGGCTCGATGTCAGAGTGATATACTTAAGATTAAACTCTTGTTTTCTTAAAAGTGCACCAGATTGTTTTACGATTTTGTTTCCTGCTAGAAGCATGTCAACCGTTGTTGAGGTTAATGGCATCAGAATTCCTTCCACAGAGCAGACCTCTCACAAGTTGTGAAGAGACAGAGTAGATACAGAATTTGTCGAGGCAACTTATATCAGTACCGATAATCTGCGCACTAGTGAGGGCTTGCCCTTTGAGCACCATCATAGAGGCGAGCTCCTTGTTATAGGGAATTTTGAGAGACTGGCTTTGGAATGTCCCAAGGCTAGGAAAAAGGTCTGGACCATGGAATGTACCTTTTCAATATCTGTCGAATCTTCCTATATTCTATCAAGCAAGGCTGAAGTTCTTTCAGGTCTGAGTGCACCGTTCCTCGAAGTTTATGTCGCTGGGAAAGGTTTGGGTTGGCCCATTGTTTTGACCAAGATGGTGAACTTGATACCTCTTAGGAAATGGATTCGATGCATTTCTTTGGATGCAATACCTGAAAATGATGATAATGATGGGCCAGGAATCGGTAGATCAAATTTGAAGTCTCGGGTGAACAAATTATATGTGCTTTCTGCACTACATTGTTTGAATATCGTTATTCTTTATATTCTTTATTGAGTATTTATATTCAGGGAAATTTCTGGATCATTTGATGCAGCTTTGCATCATTATTTCTATTATTCTTAATAAACCACTATTCTTGATCAACTACAAGCCAGTAGGAATACTTCTCCTCCCTGATAATGCCTTTAGAATAGTTTCACCAATTTTTTTCCGCCTTGCTTTAATCCCTCCTATAAAGATATTAAGATATTTTTTTCATCTGATGCTTCTTTCAATTTTTCACCACCAAACTTCCATTATCAATCCAGATCTTCTTCAACCATAGTTTCAGTACAGCTACCTTTCCATCTTCACTTTTGATATATATCAACATGACCTAGGATACGCTTTAAACTCAGAGAAAATTTTTATTACATTTTTTTATAACTAACTATCAGGACTTCAGTCATGATGGTTCAATCACTACCCGAGGCCACTTTCTTGAGAAATATTGAACTATCAAAGCTCTACTAACATCCAAAGAAGTTAACCTTTTTGAACAAGTACCCATTTAACAATTATGATGGTTCAATGATTTCAATCACTAAATAGGTTCTTCGAGGCCAATTTCTACAAAAATTAAACTTGAGGAGAGTCTTTACCATTTACAAAACACTATTGAAAAATGGGACCGTGTTTAGAATTTCAGGTGACCACCCAATAGTATCTAACAGTCATGACTATACGATCACTGCAATAGGTTCTTGGAGGCCACTTTCTAGAAAAAAATAAACCTGAGCAGAGTATTTACCATTTATCAAACACTATTAAAAGTGGGACCCTGTTTACGCTTTGAGGCGGTCACCCAACAGTATTTAATAGTCATGACTATACAAGCACTGCATGGCTCTTTAGTCCTGACTGTACAATCACTACAATGGTTCTTTTTCAGATATATATTATATATATATATATTATATATATATAGATCAATATATAGATATATTCCAGAATTATACCTCAATGCATTGGACGATCGTCCAAACCCCAAACATACTTAACAACCATAATAACTTCATCATTACAATGCTAAGTGTTATGTCCACCTTTTTTTTAGGAATTAAACTCTTCAACTCTGAAGCCTTTATCCTTTACTGATAACTCTAGTTATTAATCACTATAATTAACATAACTTATATATAAGTTCCCTGTTTGATTTTTGAAATCTACCCATTAGAGTGAAAACTGTTATTCCAATCATTGGAAATATCCAACCAAGATTCATTCTCTAATTAAATTTTGATGTAATACCACAAATCTATACAGTTGTGATGAAAGAGTCTGAAAAAATAGATTTTTTTTTTAATTTTATGTTTCTGGTTAGGAAACTATTTTGCTGGAATTCTTAAAAAATTAAAGATGGTGACTGAAAAGACAAAAACTTGTTCGATTGCATATTCTCCGCACTTGGGATGGGTTTGTCCCTTTTCACTTCTCCACACTTTAGGGATGGGTATGGCTTCATGATCCCAACAACTTAGCTTGGGTGAGGAGAGATCAAGGGTCCTCTGGAAATAGACCCTGTCACCTGTTGGGATGAAACTGTACACAAGCCAACTAGGCTATATGCCTGCCCAACGTATTTAATGCATCATAGAGCCTTGGGAAAATCCAAGGTTATCAATATGCAGTCAGCGGAAGTGCATTTAATGCCACTGCTGGTTGCATATTGTTCCTCAAAATCTAATCCAGTACGTTTCTTTGTCCACTGTTTGATATAATACTGTGTATATATAGACTTCTCCATGTGAACAAAGAAAGTGTTTTAACGGGAGATAAAATAACTTTTGTTTCTACTTCAATTCAGGCATTTTGTGTGTGCGCTTTTTTAATTTCCATAACAAAAGAGTGTTCCTGTCCATTAAATTGGAAACAAACAGAAATGGCAAATGAAAATTGAAAGCTTTGTATTAAATTTGAAATTAATGAAAATTGAGAACTGAATCATAAAATTTGAAGGTAGATTATTTTGAAATCTTCATGCCTACCCCTGTTATTTTTTGTTTACCTCCACCTCTGATTCCAATGGTACCTAGAGGCGGAAACCAAAGATTTACTAATTATAGGTGTAGTTTGAGTCTTGACATTAGAGACAATGTCCATCAAATTATTTGCAATTATTCAGTAGGGATGTATTGTCCTTCTCGGGAAGGAACTATGTTTAAGATGTATACTACCTAATTTTTTTATTTTTTATTTTGGGTGGATTTAGAAGCAATTACTAGTCCTCTGAGAAGAATATGGTAGGAGCTGACAGTGGCAATGGTCATTCTCTAGAGCAAACTCCTACTTGGGCAGTAGCAGTTGTTTGTTTGGCATTTGTGACCATCTCTTTACTTCTTGAACATGGTATTCATTATGCTAGCAATGTAAGGTTTTGCTTAGATTTATACTGTGCACTTTTTGGTTTAGTTGAATTGATCTTACTTCGGTTCAGTTCTGCATTCAATTTGTTTTGACTGGTAGAAATTTGATAAATTTTGGCTTCTGAAATCACCAACAAAACACACTTTTAAAACCCAATAGGAATGGCTCATATTCCATATGTCATCAGTGATTAGAAGTAGAATTATTGCTTTGGTTATTAGAGGGAAAGGATGCTGACAGAGGAAGACATGAGAAACAAATCTGCAGGATTACAAATTTTGAATTCTTATTGCATCTGTACTAATAAAGCCCTTTTCTTTCATTATATTTGCAGTGGCTCTCCAGAAGAAATAAAAAGGCTCTATTTGAAGTGCTTGAAAAATTGAAAGCAAGTAATGGATACTTGAAACCACTCATATCCACCATGTTGCTTCTTGTAGTCTATCCCCCAAATACTCTGAAACTAATTTGAACAACAAATTTATGTTGTTTTAGATAGAACCTCCTTCTAAAATGGTTACATTGGTTGAACTTGACAATATCTGTTTTATGTATTTAACTAATCTGCTTAGATTGCATTGGTAGCTTGTTTTGGATTTTCTAAATTGAATTTCAGCCTTTAATTTCAGGAAACTACACTGATTTCTTTTAGCACCTACCGGCTAGAATTTCTAAATATGTCCTTTGAGCAAATATTTTTGAAAATCATCTTTTTGGGTTGTAGAGTTGATGCTTCTGGGTTTCATATGGCTTCTATTGAAAGTTCGACAGAAGCCCATTTCCATGATTTGTATACCCAAAAAAATAGCTTATATTATGCTTCCATGTAAGAAGGAAATTGATTCTAGAGATATAAAGGAGGAAGGGGATAATGACCAAGAAAAGGAGCGCATGCAAAAAATTCTATGGGAATCAATGTCTACTGAACAGGAGGTCCCATGGAGACGCGTCTTAGCTTCTTCTGAGGGTAGCCAACATTGTAGCTCCTCACATGTAAAGGCCAAACCCTTCTCTTAGTCTTAATGCACATGGTTTCTTTATCTAGGTCCTATGATTCTTTGATTGATTTTCTTGCCGAGATTGAGTTGATTCAGACCATCTTGAGATTAGCTTCCCATACAAATTTCAAATATTTATTTTATGTTGGATTTTACTTGGTAACTCTGCTTCTTTGTATTCAGGGTAAGTATCCTCTAGTTTCCCAAAGCGGCATGCATCAACTCCACATCTCCATCTTTACGCTGGCAGTTCTCCATGTGTTATATAGTATCTTAACTGTGGCACTAGAAAGAGAAAAGGTAGGTGGAAGGGGAGATCAATTATTTTGTCCAATAATGTTAAATTAAATTATGCCTTGGGTTTTACTGTTTTGAATTCTTCATGCATTTACATCCTCTGTTAATACTGAGATCTACAAGTCCTCTTGATGCCTAGATGACGCGTTGGAAAGAGTGGGAAAGGGAATCACAAAGTCTGCATTATGAGTTTTAAAATGTTGAGTTGATGTTCTTTTATTTCTTCTCCCTTAACTGGGTTGCTATGGAATCTTATTTACTCCATTCTCTGGGGACTCTTTAAGTTGAAAAGTAATAACTGGTTGGCAACCTGCTAATTCTAATTGGGATATACTGTGTTAGTTATAGGCTGATTGGTAAATGGATCTTAGTTCAAGTAGTTTGGTAAACAGTTTGTTTCCCAACTATGTGGGTTCAAGTCTCTAGAGACATGTTGTAATTTGTAACTGGCATGTTTATAGTATTTATGAAATACTTGTAACTAGTTTAATAGTGATAGCTGATCTTTCAAGTCACTGATTCTCCAAAAAAATCTTGTTTCAGTTAAAAAAATATATTATAAGCCAGTTGAGTAATTTTTTTAAATACAAAAGATTGAAAGGACACGGAATGAATCTTTTGGGTTAGGTAACTTTTTGAGCGTGTTAAGAAAACTGTATATTGAGGCAATTGCTTGTTTTATTAGTCCAACCAGATCTTGAAAGATTCAGATTAACCCAAGAAACCTCATTTGTAAAGCATCATATGCCTTTATTGAGCCGAATACCGATTCTTAAATGGATGGTAAGTATTTCATACTTGCAAATGATCTATGGATATATCTGAGTTTGACCTTTGCATGTTAACTGAGAAATATCGAGTTCTGGTTTAACATCAATTTTCCTTGGATTTGCAGGTATGCTTCTTTAGACAATTCTTTTGGTCAGTAAAAAAAGTTGACTACCTGACCTTGCGCCATGGCTTCGTTGTTGTAAGTCTTGATAAATTTAAATCATATTTTCCATTTCATATTTGTTATATCAACACCCACATCCTTTGTGTAAGGAATCTGATTATTACTATAATTTATTTATTTATTGGAACTGTATAGGCTCACTTGACCTCAAATACCAAGTTTGATTTTCATAAATATATCAAGAGGTCATTGGATGATGACTTCAAGAGGGTAGTTGGAATCAGGTTAGTAAAGATTTCCCTGTTCACAAGAGCTTTGGTCTTCAGAAATAATATTTGGTTTCCTTCTTGGGCCTTGCTATGTCAACTTCTTGGAATGTTTGAAAATCCCCTTGAATTTTACCTAAACAGAGGCCTTTTGATGCATTATCTACAGTCCTTCCTTGTGGGCATTTGCTATAATTTTTTTGCTTCTTAATGTGTATGGTAAGTCTTCAAGACTCATCTCTCCTGCCAAAGACATAATTTTTCATATTCATAAAGCAGTTTTCGCTTTTGTTCAATTAATATTTTCTTTTGGATTGGATTTGTTTCTCTGAGCAGGATGGTATGCGTACTTTTGGCTCTCTTTTGTTCCCTTAGCTGTATGTAAACAAAAGTCTTAGACTAATAGGACTGTCTTATTGATGATGTGAGTTAATGGCCTGGAAAGTTTCTTGATTGGATTCTTCGGGCTTATTGCCATTCGATCTTGAAAATGCACATACGGTTTTGTTGGTCAGCACAAAACTACAAGTTATAATAACAGAGATGGCCTTAGAAATTCAAGAGAGGCATGTTATAGTTCAAGGAACCCCCATAGTGCAGCCAACATATGAACTTTTTTGGTTCAGTCGTCCTAAACTTGTTCTTTTCTTGATCCATTTCACTCTGTTCCAGGTATCAAAATGCTTTTCACACCAATGCCTCATTGACAAATTCTATTTCTGAATCCTGTTTACTGAATATTCATGGAAATGACAATGCTTTGATGGTTAGCAAACTTACCTTATGTTCTATAGAGTGCTTTCCAACTTGCTTTCTTCTTGTGGATATGGGTAAGCACTATGTTTATTTACTAAAGAATGAACTTTTACATGTAGAATCATTAGATTTATTATTATAACAATGGTAAAATATTGCAATGCTAGGTGTTTTAAATCAATTTTAGTTTACACATCTAAAAAGTTTCAATTATGATCCCTCTATCCACCTTATTTAAATTTGACTTCATTCTTGCAGTATGAATTTGGCCTGAGATCTTATTTTCATGAGAGGTTTACTTTCATCATAGTAAGAATTATCACAGGGTAAGTATGCAACATATATATTAGTGTGCTAATTTATATTTTTTTGGGTACATGTAAAGGACATTCTAACTTCCAAGAAAACTTCATCATTTTAACTGTTTGTTTTTTATTTATTTAATATCATTATCTCTTCTTTGACTTAGCACTAGTAGATTGTTTTGCAGCTTTAATATGTGTAAGGAGAATATTGAGAGTGACCTTATTACACATCTGATAATGATTACCTTGGGTTTCTTGTGTTTGTTTCTATGGTTGCTGTGCAGTTTCTATGTAGTTACATCACACTTCCACTTTATGCCCTTGTGGCACAGGTCAGTTACTCCATGTTCATTGAAAATACAATAAGTTTAGGTGTTTGACAGGATCGATTGAACTTCAGAAAATGTTGGCTTATATAATCACAAAAAAAGGAGAGTTACATCGTCCAAGTATTCACTTAGTATATTCACCTGGTTTATTTTGTACAGGAATAGATTAATCAAACCCTACATTGTGATATTAAATATCTTACTTGTACTGATAAAATTAGAGATAGGGTTTCACATGACAATGCATTAACACAGTTGTTTAATGACACCACTTTTGATTTTTTTTGGTTGATTTTGCCCAAAATATGAGTAGAAATAGTTAAAACCATAGTTTCTGATTAGAAATAGGGGAAATTTTAGCTTTAGGTTGTTGAAATTGCATAATCCAAATGTTTAAGGGATTTTCTAGGAAATTGAATCCATTTTTGTACTAAAAAATACAATGAAACATTGTGATCTCACCAAAAATCGTATCATCAGATTTTGGTGAAACGGTTAAAAATCACCTCATTAAAAAATAGTTAAACTCATAGTAGACAATTTATCAGGAGATAGAAAACAATGGAGTTTAATTTTTCTTTTGTACATCAGTTATCTCTCCATTGAGAGCTTCAGGTGAAGCCTCAGAGTATTTTCGAAGGAAAAGTATGACCACTCTAAAATATGCTTCCTTTTGTTTGTTAAATTAAATTTTGTTGTAGTCTGGAGCCTTCTAGAAAAGCAGAGGAATAGAAATGATGATTTCTCTTTAAATCATTTTAATTTTATTTCTTGATATAACTTTGTTTGTTGATAGATAGAGAACATTCTTTTACCCTGTTTGTTGATAGATAGAGAACATCCATTTTTGGGGCAAATTTTGTTTTTCCAATATGTACAAATGTTTTAGTGAACTTTTGGATCGTTCAAAAACACTCTGTTTTGGTTAAATATCATGTATAAAGAAATATGCTCTTAAAATATGATGGGATATTTTTATGCAGATGGGATCTCACATGAAGAAGGAAAAATTTGAAGAACAGACGGCCAATGCTTTGAAAATATGGCAACAAAATGCTAAGAAAAAAACAAAACGAGATAGAAAGTCAAAGAATTCTTCCCCTGGTTTCATACGTAGATCAACTGTGTTTTCGAGATTTCAAAGTGGAGAAACAACTCCAATCCATGGATCTTCTCCATTGCATTTGCTCCGAAGATACAAAACAGCAGGAGACATGGAAACTGCAGATGCCTCTAAGAGATATGACCACTCAGAATCCAGCGCATCAGATTCGGAAATTCAAGCATCTTCTTCTTATCCACCCCAGCATAATCAGCCTGTTTTGGTTACCGAGGCCCCTAAGGATATAGAGACTACAGAATGTCCCAGTTCAAAATATGCACACACAAATGATGACAAATTTCCCTTTCCTAGAATATAAATGTTCCATCCACATCATACAAAAGCTTGGTTCAAAGCCAATTTATATCTAAATTTGACTTATCTTCCATCGTAAAGTTTATCTTCATTTAAGCAGTAGAGAGAAGTGGACCCATAACAAACAGGGAACCAAAAAGGCATCTGCACATTCTACCTACATTTCGTTTCATTGAAAAAATAGCTTTCACTAAAATCCATTGTTCAAAGATTTTTAAAGGAGGAGCCACTTTCTTCTTCTCCTCTCCATTCTGTCAAATTCAGCTAGCACTAGTGCCATGATGGAAAGCCTTGCCATCGCACTATATGGGAAAGTATTGGGAAAGACAACACAGAAGGCCCTGCCACTGATGAAGCAAAATGACATATTCCTTAGACTTTCTCTTACCATCACGAGATCTGAAAAGTTTCTGGAAGCTCGTAATGGCAGTCGTCAGCCGAATATACCATGACTCAGGAATTATATAGGTTGTGAAAACTAAATCCAGTTTGGATGTTTTTAACAATTAATTTGCATTCTCATTTTTTCTTGATAAGATTTGAACATTATCAAATACTTTGATGGGCATCAAATACCCATCAAATTTATATGATTAATTAATTTATATTTTATAAATTAAATTAATAATTAATTATTTATCAAAAAAATACTAGTAGTTTAAGAATATGTATCTTTTAAGAGGTTATATATTTCAATCTAAAATGAAAAACACTTATATTCTTATATTTTTGTAAACTTTTGTAACCAAATCTTACACAAAGGAATATATTTATTTCACAAACCAAAAAGTCTATACATATCATAACCATAATTTTAAAATTAAATTATAATTATTATAATTACAAAACATTATTATATATATATAAATTAGTAATTTGATTACTAACTTAATCATAATTTTAAAATTAAATTATGATTATTATAATTACAAAACATTATAATAAT